>JALMQS010000117.1:4274667-4323749 GCA_024734495.1 Forficula auricularia
CTCTGACCATTTTTTTTTAATAATAATTAAACAAATTTTAATTTATCATACGAGATAAATTAGTAAATTTAGGTTTATTTTAAATAAGCTTCTTTTAGTACAACTAAAAAATATAAAACAGAGGAAAAATTATAAAACCAGGATCATAGGTATTATAACATATAATTTTTTCTATTTCATTTAAATACAATATATACTGGTTTAAAGTTTATAATTATATAATAAAGTTTAAAGTTTATAATTTAAGAAAAAGGTCGAGGATTTTATTTTTTAGTTGTACTGTAGAAGAGTATAAAATAAAGCTGAAAATTATACAAGTGACTTATAGTATTTTATTCAATTTTTCCTCCTCCCTGATACCTGTGCTTATTATACATATAAGAAAGAGAAAAACTATTTTAAAAAATAATAAAAATTTAAATAATTTATAAAGATCCCTGTTTGTAGGAAATCATTTGTATAGACAATATTTCAAATTACCAAGATGATAATCTGATGCTTTATAATCTTGATAGCCACGTAGTGTAAGACTATCCGTACATATTTCACAATATTCGCTTGGCCTCGGTTCTATAACGTATAATTGAGGGCGACGTGCTGTACCATCTTCTTCGAGTTCTTTATGATATCCCAAAAGTACTATTTGGGTATCCAAAGGAGCAATTCCACATATATAAAAATCTGTCTGAAAATTACAAACTAATACAAAAAAATTTATTAGAAAACATAAATATTTTTTTTAATAATACTAATAAATTTGTTAGTTTTTTTTAGATGCAACACCCATGCTATCAACCAAAAATCAATCCCTTTCTTTAATCTTACTCCGAAAGATTTAGAATTATTTTTGACACATTATTGATATTCGACCTAAATGAATAATTATTTTTTCCATTCGAAGAGATCATGAAATCAAAAATTATATGTTTCGTCGCCTTAGAGAGTAAAACCTGCTAACTCAGAACAAGGAAATTTTACAGGGGAGAGAAAAATTTAATATTGTTGTTATGGAAAAAACTATTTTTCACATTTTTTTCTATCTAAAATTACAATCGTAATTTGTAAGTATCAGTTTTACTTGGACTATGCTCCATCTCTTTTTTTTCAAACGGTATTAATATGTCATATATTATAAAAATGGAGTTAGCAGGTTTACACTCTAAGCCGACAGTATGATTTATTGAAGTTGAGAGAGCTTCGCTATGCTAAGGTTTGAATTAATTAAAAATATTGAAGAAAATAAGAAAAGCATACCTGATTCTACAACATATTCTGGAAGTTCTCTGCCTAAAAGTTCCGCAGGGCTTCGTCTTCGTATGTTGCATATGCGCACACTATCAACCCAGCCAATAAGAAGAGTATATGTGCTTTTCCAACATAAATTGCATCTGTAATCCTCTGGTAAAGCTCCTGGAGATCGAGGCCATTTAATTAAGCCAAGAGAGGTGCGGGAAGAAACATGAAATATTCGAACTCCGATATCTGTTGCCCAAGCAAGAAATTGACCATGCCATCTTAAATTATTTACATTTCCTTCAGCATCAGATAGATGGGTTGATTTTATCCGTGAAAGAAATGTTTTTTCATGTAAAACGAGTCTTTCGTCACCTTTAAAAAAATAATATATTATAAATTATTATTGTGAAAATATTTTTCAAGAGAAACAGAGCGAATTCTAGACTTTCTCTAAAAAGTTTGAATACAAGCTTATCATAAGTAAATAAATACAAGTGAATGTGGGTATGTTTGAATGGGTAACTAGATGTATGAGATGATTTATGAATTATAAACAATCAATTAGCAAATACAATATTACTTGTTACTTGTATTATAAACAATCAATTAGGAAACACAATATTACTTGGCTACTTGTATTATAACAATCAATTAGAAACACAATATTACTTGGTTACTTGTATTATAAACAATCAATTAGCAAACACAATATTACTTGGTTACTTGTATTATAAACAATCAATTAGCAAACACAATATTACTCAAGGTTACTGGTGTTATAAACAATCAATTAGCAAACACAATATTACTTGTTAGTTTTGTATTATAAACAATCAATTAGAAACACAATATTACTTTATTACTTGTATTATAAACAATCAATTAGAAACACAATATTACTTGGTTACTTATATTATAAATGAATCAATTAGGAAACACAATATTACTGGGCTACTTGTATTATAAAACAATCAATTAGCAAACACAATATTACTTGGTTACTTGTATTATAAACAATCAATTAGAAACACAATATTACTTGGTTACTTGTATTATAAACAATCAATTAGCAAACACAATTTTACTTGGTTACTTGTATTATAACAATCAATTAGAAACACAATATTACTAGGTTACTTATTGCAAACAACCAATTAGCAAACACAATATTTACTTAAGTGCATTTGTATTATAAACAATCAATTAGAAACCATAATATTAGTTGTTACTTGTATTAGTAAACAATCAATTAGAAAACACAATTTTACTCTGGTTACTTGTATTATAAACAATCAATTAGCAAACACAATTTTACTTGGTTACTTTTATTATAAACAATCAATTAGCAAACACAATTTGACTTGCTACTTGTATTATAAACAATCAATTAGCAAACAACAATTTTACCGGTTACTTTATTATAAACAATCAAATTAGCAACCACATTTTTCCTTAGTTACTTCTATTATAAACAATCAATTAGCAAACACAATATTACTTGAGTTACTCGTATTATAAACAATCAATTAGAAACACAATATTACTATGGTTACTTGCATATATAAACAATCAATTAGCAAACACAATATTACCTGTGTATTTGTATTATAAACAATCAATTAGCAAACACAATATACTGTTTAAAATGTACTAGATAATAAAACATTTTCTGAGAATTATGGTCATTATAATTCTATTTAAAAAAAATCAAAAATATTAGTAGATAACCTATAATTAAGTTTAGGAGAAATAATAATTTAGAAACAAAACAAGATTGAAAGAAATTAGAAGGAAAAAATTTGACTTTTAATATGGCTTTAAAATTATACATTGATACTTCTTTATTAACAGGTTAAAAAAAATATTCATCAATATTCCTTCTCTTGTATTTTATTACATAAAAAAACCTCTTGCTACACCAAAGAATGAGTTCCTCTTATTATATTTATACTAATAATAAAGTTGTTACCAATGTTCTCTCAGAATATTTAAAAAGTTCTGACGGGTCTGAGGCTGTACGTTGTCCAGTAAAAATTTAACTTAGATAAATTGTGTTCAAAAAAATGAGTTGCGAAATTTGCTTAAAGTACTGAATACTACGTATTCCTTCCATAAAAATGAACATCGTTCTTTGTTATTCTAGCAGTAAAGCAAAAAATGCTTGAGCTATAACATGACGTATTTGTTACAAGGGTTTCCACCGCAGAGTTGTCAAAAGAAAAGGACGCATTTTTCTATAAGGAGCAAGCAGAGAGTTCAGAACCTATCATACCCCAGACAATTGACTCTCATACATGAGACGGCTATGAATTATTGCTTTAAAAATATTTTATTATTTTTTTCAGAGCCTATTCATCGATTAGATAGATATTTACCATATAATGCCTAATAGCCATAAATGTTTATTTGCTATTGCGAATATGCTCCCTGAAGATAGACCAGAATCAAAAGTGAATCTAAATCATAATTATTTTGATTATTTATGTCCATCGATTAAATTAATAAGTTGTTGTAGGGAAATAAGGACAATAGCTTATGCAAAAATTTTATTTTATACAAAAGTTTCGTCAACTTTGTTCAGACTTAGGCTCAAACAAATTAACTTCTTTGCATATTTGTCATTTTATAAATATTCATTCTTAGCAAACACAAAATAAGAAATATTTTCAATCTGTGCCTATATGTGTTTGCTAAGAATGAATATTAATAAAATGACAAATATGCTGAAGTTAATTTGTTTGAGCCCTGAGTGAGTTAACAAAGTTGACGAAACGTTAGCATAAAATAAAAAATATTTGCAAAAGCTTTTGTCCTTATTTCCCTACAACAACTTTATTAACTAAATCGTAATAATTCTTGTGTTTTTGTCTAATTTGATCCCTTTCATACCATAGGCAAATTTTATTGGCTGTTTTTTCTGCTAAAGAATATAAAGTATATTACTGCATTATCTATGCTCAAAAATAAGTATTATAATAAAGAAACCCGAAAAATATTATGTGTTTCGATTTATTGATTTTTGGGCAGTGGATTTTTAATATGTTAAAAAAATAATACCTGTTATAAATCTTCGGCCGCTACCAGCTTTAAAATAAGATGGATCAATGGAAATTGATTTAACTGATCTACCCATTTCTATGTTATGGTTGTTCTCAGCAGAATAGAGCCCGTGCACAAAAACTTTGCCATCGTCCGAACAACTGGCTATAAAATCGCCATTGTCATCGATTGAGATTTGATTAACAGCCACAGTGTGAGCCTGAAGTTCTTTCGTTCCCACATTGTTCCCTTGATGGTCTAATATGTGAATCATACCCCAAAGAGTGCCGACACATACAAACTTCACAAAGAAAAAGAAATAATGTTATCAAGAAAAATACATTTTAATTAGAAATAATCTGAAATGTGAATTTTATATAAAAATACCTTTGGATGAACTGCAATACATGATACAGCATCCTTTGTTAAAATGTTTTTTAAATCATTAGACATGCGTTGGTATTTTAATTTGGGTTCTATTTCTTCCGAAGATGTGCTATCATTATCATCATCATCACTACATTCCGCCTAAAAAAAAATAAAAAATTGACATATTTATTTAATTTTGTTTTAAAAAAATCCCAAAAAAAATTATATAGAAAACTTGGATCCTATTGAAAAGATCGAAGGTGTGCCAAGTTGTAAAAGAAAATTTATTTCTTCGAAACGCTGATAACATGAATCATAATGTATGGTGTAAGACTGTAGAGCAAGGGTCCCAAACCTAAGGACTGCGGGCCAAATCCAAGCCCTTGAAACTTTATATATCCAGGCCAGCGGCTTATAGAGAATTAATTCACAAATATCCACTATATTAAATTTAATGCCATATAATTGCGTACTTTTAATATAATTTTCGTATTATATTATATCCGGCGCGCCCAAATTTTTCACTGTTCCCATCTGGCCCTATCTCTAAAAAGTTTGGGTACCCCTGGTGTAGAGATTTGAGAGTCGGAAGAAATCAAGGAAATTGAAAAAGTCCAGGGTGAATAGGAATATGCCGGATTATGTTTGGAGAATGAAGGCGGATTCTAGCCTAACTTGTAAATTATCAAGCGAAAAGGGCTAGGTAAATTCTTACTTAAAATTGAAGAAATTGAAGAAGATGTCCTAGGATTTGCCTAGTAGAAGTAATGAGAAAAGTAACAAATAAAGCCCTTGACGACACATGGAAACACTAACCGCCTAAAAAAACACCTCATAGGACTTGTTTGGAACGTATTTTTAATCTAATCTATTAATTTTAAATGAGATCTTGAACCGAACCTGTGAAAAGTTCAATAAGTGGAAATTTGGGAATCAAATGAACAATTCTTATTTGTCATGTGAGGTTACGGGCTCTAGTGTGAACTTTAGCCGAAATAATTAGAAATTTGAAGAACAACTTGGCCACAAAATGGATTAGATAATTTTAAGAAAAGATGGGAAACCTCTTCGGGGATCGAGTAGAACATTTATAATGTGGTGAAAGTGAGCCTTGGAATGGGTGCAGCTTTATTAGAATAAGGTGAAATTAATAGGCTTAGTATTTAACTCTTTAAGATGCTCTTCCTTATTGAGTAAAATGCATGGAATTCAATATACTAGAATGACACAATGGAACCACAATGAAAGAGTTGGAAGATAGATCATAAAAGGAATGGAACAAGAAATCCAGGATGAATGGACACAAATCGATAAATCAACAATTTCTCATTTTATAAAGATATAAAAAATAACTTAGGGATAGAGGTTTATTTAGCCAGAGAGAGTATAGAAGGAAAGGTCAAGGAATATGGACAAGAGTTCGTTGTGAGAGTATTTATAGACAATATAATATAATACATGGAAAGCAAAAGAAGGAAAGCGAGCAAGAAGTTTGATAAATTGTGCAAGAACTTGAAGAGGCTTTTGGCCGAAGGAAAGATGGACAACGAAATGATGAACATCCTAAAGAAGAGAAGAAGAAAATGAATGGGTTAGGAAAAATTGTGTAAAACTCAGTGTAATATCTGAGCCAAAGCCCAATATGGACAGATACATTTCTATAAATGGAATCAATATATTTAAATTATGTTATTTTATTTTATTCTTACATTTTGATTATGTGGTGGAATGTTTTGAAGATTCTCAAGATTTTCCGAAATATTCATTTTATGTTTATTTCTTGCTAAACATAATAGTTAAAAAATTAATTTGTTCTTGTAATCATTTTCATTTGTTTTTGATTTGACATTAGACATAAGTAATTTATTTGTACATAGAAAACATTTCAGATGGCGGTTCATGTCATGTTATGGAATGCGGGAAAATTAATTTTATTCAAAAAATTGGAGGAAAAAGTGAAAACTATACAAAGCAAACTATGCTCTCAGGCTATAGTCATCTTAGTAATAAATAATATACCTACACTCTGTTAAAAAAATTGTAAATTTACTATAACTATAACCAGTGCAGGATTTACGTATAAGCTACACAAGCTATAGCTTAGGGTCCCCTGAGGGGTGAACCGCGGTTGGAATTAGGTGTACACGTCTTTGGAATTATGTGGTATTATTTTGGAATTCATTAGATAATGCCCCTTCATCTGTTGTCTTCTACTTGGAAATGAAAGTGGAAGTGGAAGTAGGTGTACAAGATATCAGGTCGCGGTTCACCCCTCAGGTCCTCACTTACTCGGGAGCCCCCCAAAAAAATTGTCCGAGTGAGTAATTGTCATATATCTAGATACACGACAGTGTGTCAGCCAAGTACGAAAACGGGCGACGACTCAGCCATATGTATATTTTACACGAAACCATTTCAAGCTACTTTCTGACCCCTCCATAACTCCAAAAACTATTAGACTCAGGACACTTGAAATTTTGCATGCCTACATAAGACCCACCAGAAGACATAGAATCCCAAATTTCATGAATAAACATAGTATAGTTCTTGAGTTATTAAGCTCTGAAAAGTGCCATTTTTAACATTGACTGCCACTGACTGACAGAGTGACATATCAAAAACTCTGAAGTACTTCCGCTGATCCTAGAATGCTGAAATTTGGCATACTGGTAGAGTTTGGGCTAACAATTAAAGGAAAAAATCGAAAAAATGAAACTTTCCTTTTTCAGACCTAAAATGAAGGGGTGTAATTTATTATAGGCTTAATTAACATATAGTGAAAATACAATCAAGCTAGAATGCTGAAATTCATGAGCATCCTGGTAGAGCTTGGCACATTAATAAAGGAGAGAAATTGAAAACCCGAAACTTTCCTTTTTTCTGGGCCTCGAAATGAAGGGGTGAAATTTATGAAAAACCGACCTGGTTTTTAACAGATATTTATGAGAAATACTTAATATTGAAGGAGACAATAAAAGGTGTGTCTTCTGCCAGAATTATAAATTTTATTTATTTATAACGAGACTATAGTTTCGAGGGCTTTGTCTCTCTACATCAGTCTATTACAATGGATTCAAGTGAATACTTTATGAATGAAAGGGTTAAAATCTTTCATGTGGTTCACTATAAGTCTCTGTTTTAAATAAATAAAATTTATAATTCCAGCGGAAGACACACTCTTTTGCTGTCTCCTTCAATATATAAAAATTTTAAGCACTCTCGGCAAAAACTTTCAATTAAATAATTAATAATTATTAATATAAATGTTTAAATGAAACTATTTGATAAATTAAAGGATAAAACTTTTCAAAAATTAATGATATCTGTCCAAAAACATAAATGTGAAAAAGGGGCTAAGTTCGGTGCAAACGGCCTCGCCGACAAAAGAGTTGAAATCTAAACGGCTACCAAAGTTTGATAAGGCAGTTGCTTAAATCATAGGTATAGGGATGAACAACGTTCTTCAATTGAGTTAAAAGAAAAATTTTTTACATTCTTGGATATTAAATTTATAAGTTGGCAAGTTTTATAAAACTAAATTGTTTGTAGTATAAAATAGAACAACTAGCAAAGCTAAATTTTAAGCTTGTATTAAATCAACATTTTCACACCATTTTTAAGTCAAAATTTAATACAAACTTGTTGATGCAAAGACGATTTCATTTTTAAAATCGTAAAAATCGCAAACGGCTCTGATAGTCCATACCGAAAACCGAGTATAAAAAATATTTCGAGAATTGGATTAAGCGCTGGCATAAGTGCGCTGCAGTCAAGGGCGGATCCAGGGGGGGGGCGGAGGGGCGACCGCCCCCCCATAGAGGCCCGTGGCTGCCAAAAAAATTTGTAAAAAAAAAAACACATTTATTTTTTAAAAATTTTTAAAATTGAAAAAATAAAGTTCTATGTGTGTGTGGGGGGGGGGGACGGCGTCTCTACCCCCCCCCGCTTGGACAATTCGATCGCGACACACTTTCGAGATAAAAAGTAGATCTTATATACATCGGGCCTTATATACTAATTCACCTCCCCCCCCCCATAAAAAATTCCTGGATCCGCCCTTGGCTGCAGTCACCTATTTTAGACTAGCCCTTTTCTCTGGTTAATTAGTTATTTTTCATTAATACTTTTGTAATTACAAGCTTTTATTTAACTTGCAAAGTTCGTATGATGTTTTTCTATTTCCAACTTTTTTTAGGTTTGCCGTGAAAGTGTATTGATATATAAATTGTGTTAACTGAGAACCTGTAATTTATTTGTTATAATAATCTAGAAAATACTGGTAATGCACAACTATTTGTATAACAAATTGTTCAGAACAAATAAAAAAAATATATATATCTAAAAATATCTATTTCCAACTTTTTTCCGAATTTTAAGTCTCTTTTTATTATCCGATGGAGCTGAAATTTTCCATACATATTTAGTTCCCGGGACAATACAATGTGATACAAAAAACAACCACCGAAAAAGGAGAGGAGAGCAAAAATGGAAATTCTAACCCTTTGGCCTGGGCCAAATTTTGTACTCTTAATCTGTGAACACCTAGAAGAGTAGAAATGTAAAAACCAACCACCCAAAATGTGGGAAAGGGTCAAAAACAAAAATTCTAAGCCTTTAGACCAGTGGTTCCCAACCTGTGGTCCGTAAGAACTAAAATATGGTCGGCGAAAGATTTCAAAATTTGAATCAGCACGTGCTGATGCATAACATTATATTCACTCGAGGTGGTCCAATTGTCACCAAGTCAGAATTTGATGAGGGGATTCCATAGAAATCGAGGAAAATCATCAAATTTAATTTTAAAACCCACAAATACCAAGTGCATTTCGAATATAAATATATAATAAAGAAGTCGGTTAAAAATTAGGAAATATAATTTTAAAACCTACATATAGTTCATTTCAAATGAAAATATATGGACAAATTCCGAATAAAAGAATTTATTGGAATGGGGGAGTGGATTGGGAGGAGGCTTAATTGGATGGATTAATTTCCGCAATATGGTATTGCAATAATTATCGGAAAAGAGGTTTTTTTTCTTTAATTAGTTTTTTCCTATTACTAAAAACAAGGACTAAAGATGATCAAGGAGACTCGATGGTGGAGAAATAATCTCCGGAGTCAAAGCTAAAATACAATGTGTACATTAATTCATGTAAAATAATTGGTTTAATAAATTTATAAAAAAGAATTTATTAGAACGTCGACTGTCTTCCTCATAAAAACTTTATGAATCGGATCATCGTCTATCTTTTTTCAGTCCTTAAAACTGTCAACGAAGGAACCTACTTGAATATTAATATTATTTTAATTAAACGACTTCAAACAAAGAAGGAGCTTCTGTGTTTTTTAACTCTTAAGTGTAGAGACTTTTTGTGTTATTTCAAGTCGTTTGAATTTTTTTTCAACTTTTGATACAATATATAAATGTAAGTATATGCGTGTAGCTTTGAGCAAAAATATCACCCCAAGAATTCAAGAACTTGTACATAACATGCAACCTCAAAAATCTCATTGATGCAAACAAAATTATTTACTAAAAATTATATGTTTTCAATAACTATAACACTGTTAATTAATGTTACTTTTGAATTTTATGATTATGTTAAACGTTTCAATTAAAGATTATTTTTAGAGTGATAGAGTTTATTTTTTAACCTTGTGGTCCCTGCTAATAATAACGAAATCAAAATGGTCCCTGGACAAAAAAAGGTTGGGAACCGCTGCTTTAGACCTACATGAACCAAATGTTGTACACTTAGTATGAGGTCCTCTAGAAAACTAAAAATCCTAAAACCAACCACCCAAAGTGTGTGGGCGGAGGGGGTCAAAAATGAATATTAAAAGCCTTTGACGCTAGTTGAACCAAATTTTGTACACTTAATCCGTGGTAGCCTGGAGTACTAGAAATGCAAAAAACTAAATTCTTAATTGGAATGCTATTTTAGCCAATGGATAATGAAAACCACAAATTCCAAATATAATAATTTATTAGAACGTTATTTTCATCCTCACCCTCCACTTTTCTAGTTTTTTAGGTGTCCACAGATTATGTTTATATAGTTTGGTCCAAAGTGCAATTTTCATTTTTTGGCCCACTCCCTATTTTGTGTGGTTGGTTTTTGAATTTCTAGTTCTCTAGTGGCCTACAGATTACGTATACAATATTTAGTCGAGTTTGATCCAAATTCTCATTTTTTGATCCCCCCATTTTGAGTGGTTAGATTTTTCATTTCTTTAAACAAAATTTGTTAGATATTACATCATCTACAAATTTGTTTCTAATAGAATTTGCCGTAGAGTTAATATGTAGTTTAGGGGTTATTTGATAATTTCCATTTAAGCCTGCTCCCCCTTTGGGGTCAAAATTTCACAATGTTCTATAGCAATGATTGTAAATTTGAAAACATTTGATCCAAATACGAAATTTCATAAAAATACCTCCAGCCGTTTTTATGCCAATTGCGAACAAAATCTGCCCGGATAGACTAAAAACAGACAGACAGACAGAAATTTAATTGAGGTGGTTTTCTTTTATAACTTTTCTTGAAACGTGTACAAATTTTCGGAGAATTTCGAGCAATGTAGAGACAAAACCTTAAATTTATATAGATAGATAAATATTCAATTTCGAAAAAAAATATATTTTTATAATTCTTTTTATTAAAAACAACAATTTACAATTTTAGCCCTTCCAGCTAGTATTTACAAAATAAATCAATGGGTATAAGTGTAAAATTAAATTATAATATAATTATTAACTTAAATAAAATACATACATATTTAGGTTAAACAAGTCAATTTTAAAAATTAAATAAAAGCTTTTAATTAAAACACTTTATTGGCTAAAATCAAGATAGAGGTGACATCTATTCAAGAGAATTTTTAAGAAAACATGGATTCACCTCCTTTATCTTTTGACGGGCAGTGAATAACAACTTAACAACGTTATACTCCCATAAGAATATGTTTGCTATTCACCGATGTCTCTCTAGCTGTTGGGGTTTTTTGCCAATAAATCCACTAATTACTCTCATTCATAATTCAAATTAGTAATAACTTTTTGGAAGGATCCCTCCTTCCTTTGAGATATATGTTTATTAACTTGACCTATTTAGTTTTACCTTAATAATCAACTCCGAACTCTACTGTATTCTCAGAATGTACTTTGGAACTAATTATAAAACATATTTTTTATACGATATAATGTAATCTAACACTTAGCTAATATTCGTGTAATTCTTAAGTGATAGGTATCGAAATTTTTTAAGGGTTCTTTCTAGGTGTATTTATTTATATAGAATTATATTATGGAAATTTTACAGTTATTTTTAAATTATTAACTACAGATACATAACGTGGGTTTTGAAATTACAATATAAAATATTTTACACAATATAGTAAATAACTTCTAATTACAATATAGTATGATACACAAATAAAAAAAAATAATTAAATAAATATTTTTTAAAACTCTCCTTTTGGTGGGGGACGGTGAATGATGAAACTGTATCTTTGAATAAGAAAAATTTCTAGCTAATTTTAATTTGTTAAAATTACAACCATTTACAACTATTCTGTGAATTTCTTTTACATTCTAGTCAAGTTACGTTACATAAGCTCCTCTTGCCCTCAAAAACGGTTATCAAAGATTTCGTAGAAACTTGTCCTGGAGAACAGGGACTGGACTGGCCATCTAGCATTTCACCTGGATCTAAAAGTCTCAGTTGGTTCATGCATATAAATTAATCGAATTTAATTTAATTTATTATAATTAAAATTTAATCAAATTCTACGGCCTCCAGTTCTGCAATTTATTTTTCAACCCTCTGCCCTTGTTAAGAAAGTGGTCCTGAGGTTAATTCATATCTCCTTTCCTTCCGATTATCATGAAGCGCATGAACGTTTTAATTAACATAATATATAGATACTAATTATCAATTGTAAATGTTCATAATTATATAAAATTGATATTATTTGAGAAAGTTATAGTATTTATATATAGTTATATATTTGGTTTAAATTAAAAGAAATTAAATTGAAAATAAAGGAAAAGGTGATAACCTTATTAAGACCTGTACGTAGCTCTCCTCATATTTTGGTATTTTAGTTCACTGGTTTGATTTAGAAAGTTGAATCTGGTGTAAAGGGGCCACTTATTAATACAAAAATGTGTTCAAATTATAACTCCTTAAGAGCTTTCAAGGCTCCTATTTAACTATTTGTTTTCTTTCAGATTTCATGTATTTTCCACCCAAAAAACAAAAAATTACCACTAAAAGAAATTTTATTCCTTATTTCATGGATATCGGAATTCAGACACATTGAGACAGAAAAAATCATGATTGAACTTAAATTTTCTCCTCGTAACAGACATTTCTAAAAAAACAAAACAAACAAACATTAATTATTAAATCTAATACTGCGAGCTCGTTGAGTATAGAGTAGGAATTTCTTTAGAGATTAAATTATTATTAGATATTATTAAAAAAAAAATATATTTTTAGAAGTAGTTTTATTTTCATTACCTTATAAGTAGGTACTATTTTGTAAATAGAGATAATATGTAAAGTAGGTAATTGTTTCTATATGATCTTTAATTGAGCAAAACTACTTAAAAGAAATTTAAAATGTATTTTAAAATTTGTTTGCTATAGGAATTTGATGAAATTCGAATAGAATTAATTATCTGTCTAACAGAAGCCGAAATGAAATTTTTTTAAATAGAAATATGAATATTGAGATTTTGATAAAATATAAATAAATTTATTTAAATCATCTTCATTATAAATGACTTACTCGATAAAAATTTAATAATAAATAAAAACGAAATTTCATTTCGTCAAAATTGAAACAGGAACAAAATATCGGATTTCATGTAGAATTAAAATTATATTAATATCATCAATTGGCATGACCCTCTTGCTATTGATGGACAAGGAGGGTACAAAAAGCCGCAACAAATAAAGGGCGTGAAGAAGGCATTACCACCCTAATAAGGCGCACGTGCGGTCCTTTCGCCCACCCTAGATGAAACAGCTGCATCATATCATATAAATATGGTTCTGTTTCAATCAGGGTATCATAAGTCAAAAATGATTAAAATATTATACTTGTAAATTAGTTATTTTTCAATAACGAAGAAATTCATATCTCAAAGATAATCCATTATCGAAAATTTTGTTTGTGATTTCTATAAATTTTCTGTATTACATTCTAATAAATGATTTACTTTGCTAGAAGAAATTTTTCAACTGGAAATTTATTAAATTTATTTTTATTTACCATATTCACAATGAAATAAAAAGATATAACAAATTTTATCCCTTCCCCATTATTTTACTTTACATATGTTGTATAATGAAATCTCGAAACCGGCGAGGAATCGTGTTCAATTCTTGTGCACATTAAATATTTTTAAATTCAGTTTCCTATAATATCTGGCTACACGAAAATACGCATAAACACAAACTACTGATTAAAATAGATAAAAATTCGAAGGCAAAAACAATTGATATTTATAATTTCCAAAAAATGTATCTTTTATTTTGTATCTTTTTTATTTTGTTTCATATATTAAGTATGTATTTTTTCTTCTTTTTGATTTTTTTTGTTTTTTCTTGTATTGTTTTAATTAATTTTTTTGTAAATATTCTGGTCTAAAATTGTACATTAAAGGGCTAGATGGCCCTATAGATACAATGTTTTAATAAATAAAATAAAAAATAAATAAAATAAATGTTATCATTATCTACCATAGTTTAAATATAAAAGAGTAATTTCATTGAATATTTCTCCTTAAGTAATTTAAGAATTAATTCCAATGTGTTTAGGGCGAATGGTGTAGTTTCGAGCTGAAACATATATTAATAAATTTAAATTTTAATTTAATTTCAGTTTTATTGATTAAAACAATAGTTTTAGTTAATTAAAGTTTAAAGTAGTTACTACTTGATAATATTAGCAAAAAATCGAGGGGTGAACCGCGATTGGAATTAGGTGTACGCCGTCTTTGGAATTATTTGGAATTGCACGAATTCATTAGATAATCTATTGTCTTCTATTTGGAAATGAAAGTGGAAGTAGGTGTGCACGATATTAGGTCGCGGTTCACCCCTCGCAAAAAGTTAATGCTAGATTATATAGAACAAACAATATAAGGATTATTTATTCATAAACCCAAAACTTTTTGCTGTTTATGTACCACTACTAGCCAATCCCGTACTCGTTTGACAAATTCAACACTGTTTATCATAGAAATTTCAGATAAAGTACATTATAAAGGGAGATTTATAAAGCAAAAAGTTCTTAATAAGCGTTTGAAAGCTGTTGCGACAATGGCTGAAGCGAAAAACCGTCAAAAAAATTACTAAAGTTAATAAACTTTTTAGGTCAAATAAATGCGTTGTTGCAAGTTTGTTTTTAGTGTAAATTTTTTTTTATAAATTTTTCATTATTTATTCATTATTATCTCAGAAACTGTGTTCTAACTATGAATTAAAATTTTCTTAAAAATGAATTAGTTATTGTTTAATGTTAGTTTAGTTTTTTATAACAATGGTAAGAAGAGTTTTGTAATTATAATTATATATGTATGTAAACTTTCTGATATCCCATATAGTGCAATGTATAAGAGTCAGAAAAACTCTATCTTTGGAATTTAATGTCTCCGGGACTATATTGTTCATCAATTTCGTTTTGCCACCAATCGATGTAGAAGTATTTAAATAATAATCTGTCTAAATTTCAAAAAAATCCTAAGAAAACCTATATGGTGAAACAACTACCTTAAATAAAATTTATCAATAAGAAATTAATATTTTTATTTTGAAAGTTAGTAAAATTCTTGTGTAGTGGGATTAAAATATTTTCAGTAACAAAATATTGAATCCAATTTATTGATCCTGGGAACGGGGAGGCGGAATAAAAAAACTTTCTATGACCCCCCTCACTGTTTTTGCTAAATTAATGTTCCAGCGCTTTGAGACCACAATTCTCAAAAAGAGATAGATATGGGTTGATGGATATCCCTCTTGTAAATATTTAGCGTAATAAAAAAAATTAAAATATATCATGATAGGATATTTGAAAAATAAATAGAAATAAAATGTATCTGACTAATAAAATCGGATTTTTGAAAATTAATTTGTTTTCTAAAATTAAGGTAAGTAGTTCTTTCACAAATGAAAAAATTCAAGAAGTCTTCGAAACTTGGAATATAATTCATTAAAATCATAATAAACACACTGTTAAAATTTGAATGAAGATATGATGAAATTTTTTACATATGGTAGATTGGGAAAGGGTGGGAAAATATTCATTATTTTTTCATTGAAGGACTTTCACCATCTTGATGAAAAACTAATATTTGTTAGAATAATATATTCGGAGTAACTTAAAAAAAAAAATTGAAATCATTTACCTCGTAGTTTTGATAAAAAATAAAAAAAACATATTTGGGCGATTATTTTTAGTGGAGGGGATATTATTATTATTATTATTATTATTATTGTGTGTGTGTGTGTGTGTGTGTGTGTGTGTGTGATTTATTATTATTATTATTATTGTGTGTGTGTGTGTGTGTGTGTGTGTCTAAGTCGGCGATCAATCGCTTGGAAACGATCCATTCATAAAGAGGATATAGTAGTGTAGAAAAGTACAGTCACATTAAAAAAACATAACCTAAAATTTTAGCACGTTCATATGTATAGAGGGGTTCCTCGTAGGCTAAAACTTTGTGTGGATTGTCGAGAAAGAACTACCTTAAAAGGACAGAAATTTAAAGAAATATCTAGAAAAAAATAAAAAGAGGCTTAAATATGATTTCATTTTCTCATTAATGATAGACTTATTGAATCACAGAATAAGGAACATAATCTCTGTAAACAGCGGCGGCAGCTGCAGCCGCTGCAGCAGCAGCCGACCCGGATGCTGGAGAGTTCAAATGAGGATCGCCCTTCGTTGACACTCCATTAGTAGAAACTGAAGAAGTAGATCCACCTCCAGTAAGTAATTGGGACATGAAGGAGATATAGGTGATGGCAAGACGCAAGGTCTCAATGCGAGAGAGACGCTTCTCATAAGCAAATGTTGGAACTTTTCTACGAAGTTTATCGAATGCTTCGTTCAAATTAAACATTCTGAAATGAAAGAATTAACTAATTTATAACAATTTATATTAAGGCTTAAATAAAAATTATTATATTAATTTTCAATCAAACAAATGATTCGAGTTTTTTTTAATATATTGATATGACAGTATTTCCCAACATTTTAAAATAGGGACAGATTTGAAATCTAGTTTTGGTTTTCACGACCCCCTCCTTAATTCTCCTTAATGTAAAGATTAAAATTTATTATATTCAAACGTCTCCCAATCAATCACAAGCCCAAAGGTCGAAAATATTTTCTTTACCCAGGCGCAATCATAATGAAGGCCGAGTCCGAAGAGAATTATAAATTAAATTAAAGAACAAAAACAAGATTTTTTTATTATATACAAAAGGATCCAGCCGGGATTCGAACACGGGATCTTCGCATGAGCGCTGCGATGCCTTCATAAGAGCCTTAGTTCTTATCTTCTTGGCCACTGATCCCCGAACTCAAACTAATACCTAATGTCTATATGAATTTGGAATTTCATTTTTATTTAATCTTTAATCTCTTCCTCGTTCATTTTTATAGCTCTGTAGTCCCCCAATCTATCAGGGAGGCGTTTGAATATAGTTTAATAATAGTCCGCCCACTGAGATTAAAAAGATTAAATAAAAATGAAATCCAAATTCATATAGACATTAGGTATTAGCTTGAGTTCAGGGGATCAGTGGCCAAGAGGATAAGAACTGAGGCTCTTATGAAGGCATCGCATCTCACATGCGAAGATCTCGATTCGAATCCAGCTGATCCTTTTGTCTATAATAAAAAAAAAATTTCTTCCTTCCTTAATTTAATTTAATTAAAATTTATGTTTACTAAAATTATAACATATTTTGATAATTTTAATAGTTAAATAAATTAATATTTTATGTTTAAATTTTTATAAATAATAGAGATATTTATTTGGTTCGAATTGAGGTTCGGATTGAGCCAACAAACTTTAGTTTGGAACCCCTGATGTATTGCATGAAAAGAACTTCATTTACGGGTCCAACTCTTCTGGTTATATGTGCTTTCAGTAAAGAAAAAGAAGTGGAATTTTCCTCCTTGGGATACAAATTAATAATATTTTAAGATTTAGTTAATGTTAATAAATTGTAGTAGTTAAACTATCGGAAAAGGGAGGGGGGTTCGCTCCCACCCTCATCTATATTCAGATGTTAACAAATTTTTTGAATAGCTACAAATCAGAAAAATGCAGTTATTATGGTAATTAAACTCAAAGGATCAGTTCTCCCATTCAAGCCTTTGAGCTCGAAAAGACTATAAGTTTTCAGAACATTTGAACAATTTTAATCTAGTGAAGCGACGGGCAACAGCCAATTGTATTTATAATCAAACTGATTGAGTTATTTTGGTAAGTTTTTATAATAAATGATACATAAATTTTACCTATAATTTTAAATCTATGTAATTTTTAAGTCATTAAACCTGTGTTTGTTCTATAGATATCATATATAGGTTCTCAGAGGCCTCAAAACTTCGAGTCGTCCTTCGATTAGCATGGTAAGTTGTTTCTATTTCTATAGCTCAATATGCCCCACTGATAGCAGATCTTGAAAAACTGAAACTCCCCGCTGTTTCTAGAAAGCATTTTAAGAGCGATCAATTCCTCCTCGCGCCGTAATAATTTTATTATACTTAGATTTGTTGTTGATTGTGTGCTTAATATATATTGTTATTTTGGTATTTTTTTATAAATAACTGACGTGTTCTGATATTGGCCATCACTTGACTTTACCATGCAACTGGCCCCTCTCTTATATTTAATATTTAATAAAATTATTTACAATCATGTAGGGGAGGGGTTAGTTTTTCCATTGTTAGACTCCTAGGGGCCCACTGATTATATATACAAAATTTGCTTGAGTTTGGTCCAGAAGCCTATATTTATATTTTTTTGACCATAAACCCCCATTTTGGGCGGTTAGTTTTTGCATTTTTAGACTTCTGAGGTCCCGCTGATTATGTATACAAAATTTGGATGAGTTTGCTCAAATGGCCTAGATTTTTAATTTTTAACAACCCCCCCCTCCACCTCCTTCATTTTTTGGTCGATATGCACCAAAATCTAATCAGCTCTGTGGGGTTCATTAATGAACTTTTACAGCTTCAACAGGAGAACTTATAGGGAAATCGCCATGCGATAGAAATTGTATATAAAAAAAAGAAAAAAGAAAAAAGAAATTTTTTTTGTAAATATATTATGTTAATGTTCCTATAATCATGTAAATAATCCTGTAATTAAATTCACCCGATAATGTAAATATTTCTTGTTAGTGGAGACCCCCACCTGCATTGGCCCAATAAACGAAAAATCAATGGACCAAAATTACGTGTGAAATTTGGTTTCATATTCACACTAATTTTTGAGCTAGCTCGTCCACAAAAATTTTGGGGACCCCCTTGTGACGTTCTGCAAGTTAGACGAAGCCAAATAGCGGCACCCCACTGTTACTGGGTTTATTGGGAATTGTTGAAGCCCCGGCTAAGCCGGAGGTAGTTTAACAGGAAAAATTTTGCCCTTTCGCGGCTTAGATGGGTACACCCCCCTTTGGTTGTTTAACACCGGGTCTGTAAGAAAGACCTTCCCCCAGGCCGAAACTGGGACATCCTAGTTCAATGCTTCGGCGCTAACGCACAGACTAACAGAATAACAGACTAACAGACATTTGACAAAACAATTATTATCTCGAAAAATATAATTTTTTCAATGTTTACTTATTAGAGCTTTTTTGTAGAGCGAAATGCCATGGTTTCGCTCAATTTTTTTAATCAAAATAGTTTCCGCCGTTTTTGAGATATTTTGAAAAAAGAAGGAAAAAACACTTTCATGCACGATTACAATACTTGACCATACCCTGTATGGTAAAGTAAAAAAAACCCTCTATATTAATTTGAAGTCGCCCCCCTTGTCCTCTGAATAAGTTAGTTCGCCAATGAGTAGTTAATTTATAGTCAATTTTATTAAAATTTTCGAAGGACACTTGAGTAAAACAGCAATAGTTATGAAGCTACACTTTGGTTGAGAAACACTGTCGTACCTAATAAAATAAATAAACGTGCAGAAAAAGATATATATTTTGCAGAACATTCAAGTTCAGATTCACCGAATCCAAAAAAAGTGAATTTCAAAATATTTGTATATTATATAAGCTATATGTTTGAGTGAAAATTATTGGTCAAATTTTGTGAGCTCCACTTCAAAAATCAATATTTATTTCTAACCGGAATTTTATATTTTGTTGTTTTAAATTGAGGCTAAGAGCTGGTAATGTTATGACGACTTAGAGTTATTTCAGTAACTATTTATCAATTTCGCGTAATAATAATGGCTTTAATAGTAATAGTTAAAATTAGGTATCTGTATAACTATTAATTTATACATACTAAACGACTAAACCAAATATTAGAAAGAATATAAAATAATTATATTCAAACGCCTCTTAATCAATCAAAATCTCGGCTGACCTATAATAAAAAAAATATTTTCTTCGTTCCATAATTTAATATAAAATAATAATAATAATTTAATATAAATAATTTAATATAAAATAATAATAAAATAATATAAAATAATATTACATCTGTTCTTTTATTGTCCAAAATTTTTAAGAAGTAAAATTGACGAATTGAATATGAAATTTAATTTATGTCTTTTAAAAATATGTAATCATATTGAGAAGCTAACAAAATAGAATACCTTCTTCTTTCACGGATATTTGCAGCTCTTCGTTGAGCCATCGTGGCAACTCTTCGTCTAGGTTTTTTTTATGAGAGGATGAACTAGATCCACTTCCTGGATTCGATCGCGATCAAACCTGAAATAATTTTTTCAAAAATAAGATAAATTATCTAAATAATAAGCATTTTTAACAGTTCTGAAAAATTATCACACACAAATATTCTTGCTAGTTTGATTAAATTAATTGATTCAGAGTCACAAAGATAAGGCACGTAAACTAAAAGTGAACAATAACTGAGACGGAATGAGAACAAATAAATTATTAATATTTTATTAGCTACATGTGCCTAGGCAATACTACTAATGATGATTTAACTAAAGGAGTCTGAGAGGAAAAATCATATGAACAACAAATTTGTAATGCAAACAGGAAAATTCAATTCGAAATGTGAATTTACCAAAAATCTTATTATGTAAGTTTAATTATATGTCAGATCAACGGCTGCTCACCCCCCTAAGATTTTGATGAAACTTGGGACAAATGACTTTATTACTATCCTGATAACACCTGCAAAAAATTTTATAGTTTTTTTTTATAGATTTTTTAGTTTCTTTAATTTGGCTCTATCCGAGCCTTGGAAATCGAGCCTTTAAAACTTTAAAATTGTTAATTTAGTAAGGGTTTAAGTAAGAAACGTGCAGATTTCATGAATTTCTTAAAAATATTACATCTTTTGGCCTTTTGGCAACACCCTGTATATAGTTTTGTTTATATCATATGTATATTTCTTGTAATAGTTATCCAATTTTTTTATAAATATTGACAAATTCCCGCTTTGAAGGTAGCTACAACCAATAGCCGAAACATTAGCGGAGTTCATAAATAAAAAGAAATAAAAGAAAGCTGCATGTCTCTTGTGTAAACCCCTTACTAAATGAATACAACTACATATATAAAGAATTTCTAAAATATTTAAAAATATTTTCTTTGTAAACTATTAAAGATATTATCAGAAAAGTTTGCAGAAAGTTTGTGTTATACCTAAAAGCAGATAAAACATTTATTCACCTATCTCAATTACTAAAAAACTCAAAACATTTTAATAAAAATTTAAGAATCGGGTATTTGTTTTATAGGTATGAGGAAGTGGCTATTATATATATGTTTATTATTAAGGCGGCTCTAATTGGTGGGCATGAAAAAGTTTCAACTTTTTCTTTAATTTTTGTTTGGTTTCACGGCTGCTTAAAAGAAACAGAAAGACATGTAGGTGTGTTTTTGACAGAATTAAGCAAGCCTTTGACTTGAAATAATTCAGCGCCGCGCCTGTAAAGCGAAGGGTATGCATTCACATAGAACGCCCTGTATTTTGGTTGCGTTGGGCGTTGAATATCTAACTTAGGCCGGTTGTATGTCGCAAAAAATGCTTTTTACCACTAACAAATGATGGTAAATGGAGCCACTGATGGCCAATCAGATGACAGGCACTTTAGTACAGTGGTTTCTAACCTTTTTAGTTTCATTACCCTTGTGACCAAGCAAGCCATGTGTCTTTACCCATTTTGTTAAAAATATATATTATGAGAAAATAAAACTAGAAATTTATTAGGATTATTGATTCTTTACCATTTGTTTTTCTACTAAAAATTCCTCAATGCTCTTTCAGTTTGGATTTGTAGAAATTTGATGGTAAGATTACTTGTCCAGTTTTTGGAAAAAAAAAATTATTAAGTGTTGCCTCGGCAAAGTTAATTGTGAACTAAATTTTAGTGAATTTCTCGACCGCGATTAAAAATACAAAGAAATAGAAGAAAAAGTAAAAACTTTTTCAAGACTCGCTACGCTTACTAGTTAGAGCCGCAACAAGTAATTTCTTTTGTACATTTATGTTTGAATCAAGTCCAATTGAATATTATCTCTCTCTATAACGAGTATCGTTTTGGTCCAAGTGCAAAAGAGCTATTCCTAGAATAATAGAAATTAAGAAATTAATCTCTAATATTCTGAAACAGGTCTGGGCTTGTAACTGGATGCCATTTACAAGTTCAGACCTGCCTCAGGCATCCTGTAAATACACCTTAGCTCTAAAGAAAGAGAGATCATTCAATCCGCGCTCTTTCTAGTTATTTTCATCGATCAGATTCTAATGAAAGAATCGCTCACCCGCACATTAAATAATAAAAAAGTGAAAACTTTTTCAAGACTCGGTACACTAGAGCTGCCCTAGTAATTATTAATAAACTTATATATAAATTGTTCATTTAAGGCTATACTAAATATAACATCCTCTTAAAATCTCAATAAAATAATTCAAAAAATAATATTTTCTGCCTTTTGAACGAGATATTCCAAAATCTAATCAGTACTATGTATTGATACAAACGAACTTTTTGACATTTCCGTTCTTGGGCTATCGTGGGTATCAGAATTCAGACACAGAAAGAGAAAAAATCATAGTTGAAAAATATTTTTCTCCGCGTTTCAGACATTTTAAAGCACAATGAGCAAATATTTATTTTTATGCGTAATTTAATACTAGGGCCGCTTGAGAAGAGAGTAATTTTTAACCTGAGTTCATGCTAGTGATGTATATTAATAGTTTAGCTCAGTTAAGAGTAATTAAAAATCATTACATACTTAATTGTTTTTCTTTGTTAACCACTTTACAAAAAAAGACCATTTACATATTTTGAATCATAAATACTTTGCTTAATGATACCTAGGTAATTCTCTATTTGTAAAATCATATAGAAGTTGTTCATTTTTTATTTCGAACAAACTCTCGAAATCGTCCCGGTTTGAGAAAAAATATTATGGTAAAATCTATACCTATCTAGACAAACCAAATAATGGTATGTTTCCTATATTCGATTCAATCGCGAATCAAATGTAGGTGATTTTTGTCAAATATTAATTGAAAATAATATCTGAATTTATATATTTCTAACTTGAAATAATGATGTTAAATAAATTTATAATTTTCTCATATATATCTTGTTTAAAAAGCGCGATCAAAACAATTCTCGTTAATATGTTAATCATTCTTTAATATATTAATGAGAAAATTATAGATTTATTAAACCTCAAATGAGTGAGCGACCGGCCGGCCATGAGCCATCCTCGTCTCGCCCCGAAGCGGAAAAATTGAGTCCGTTACCTTCAACATATATTAATTAGTCGGATTCCCCCCTTCAAGTAGCTATTTAACCCCATGGGAGTAAATACCCCTAGATTAGGAACCACTGACTTGTATATATTTTTTCAACAGCTTCGTATAAAGCACATCAAATCACAAGCGAGAACACGAATTACTAATGTTCATTTAGAGAACTGTCATTATGTAGCGACAACATCCTCGTCGAAATCAATTGTGATACACTTAACTCTTCAAAACAATGTCAGACGTCTCACTTTTAAATATTTTTATATTCTGTAATAAATATGTTTGATTCTCAGTTATGTTTTATTTTCTTCTCAAAAATAAATAATTATACCTAATTATTGTTTTTTTTACTTTACAATAGACCAGGGAAGTGTTTGTTTGACCACGATCTCACCTACTGGGAAGCGGCTATGTGGTCGCTGTTTGCTTTAAGGAGGTTCTTTCGCGACAATCCACACAAAAAGTTTTAGCCTCGTTACCACTCTATAAATATGAACGGAACTAAAATTTTAGGTTATGTTTTTTAACGTGACTGTACCACTCACACTACGAAATCTCTAAATGGATACACACATACTTGCCGGATCGTTTCCAATCCATTGTGCTTATATCCCCTCCACTAAAAATAATCGCCCAAATATGTTTTTTTTTTGTTTTTTATCAAAACTACGTGGTAAATAATTTCAATTTTTTTTTAAGTTACTCCGAATATATTATTCTAACAAATATTAGTTTTTCATCAAGATGGTGAAATTCCTTCAATGAAAAAAAATAAAATAATGATCATTTTCCCACCCTTTCCCAATCTACCATATGTAAAAAATTTCGTTTTTAATTGCAAGTTTTTCATGTTTGGTGTGGTAAATCGTTTTCAAACTTTAACAGTGTGTTTATTATGTTTTGAATGACTTATATTCCAAGTTTCAAAGACTTCTTGAATTTTTGCATTTGTGAAAGAACTACCTTAACAAAGAAAATTGGTGCGTGGCCCAAACAGAAATATTATTCCTGACGTTTGGCCCGCCTGCTGAAAAGTTTGGCCACCCCTGGTGCAGAGAGATTATTTTTAAATTTTCCATCATCA
The DNA here is from genome assembly GCA_024734495.1 of Forficula auricularia. Taxonomy (NCBI): domain Eukaryota; kingdom Metazoa; phylum Arthropoda; class Insecta; order Dermaptera; family Forficulidae; genus Forficula; species Forficula auricularia. Next base: position 4,299,401 of record JALMQS010000117.1, read on the forward strand.
ATAGAACAGACTGTATGTAGATGATTCTTAAATTATTGAATTTTGCTTTGAAATATTAATAAAAGCTTGAGAATCTCTAAATTGTATTATATGTATTTACTTTATAATATTTTGAGGTAAAAAAATTTTTGAAGGTCTTTGGGACACTTTTGCTTCTACAATAATAATAAAGTGATCACTAAAGTAATTTTAGTATTTTATTGTGTATGCAGTTAACGGTGGACAATGTATGTAAATAGTACCCCAAGACTCCAAAAAAAATTTACCACAAAATATTCTAATATGAACAAATAAGGAACAACTATCCAGCACCCTGTATGACAATTTTTCTACTTGGTATTGATTTATTTTATTTATTTAAAAATTAGTAATAGCGATATTTTATAATAAATGGAATTTTTTATCTAAAATGGCAAAGTCCAGCGAAAAGTAATTTGAAAACGGGTTGGAGCGAAAAGGCTGATGACGATTTCATCATGAAAGACCACATCTAACAAATTTCTTTCTAGACGTATTTTTCATGTCAAAACATTACATCCATTTTCCTGCTAAATTATCATGAAAATCTCACTTCAAGGTTTGTTCGCATACACGCTAATGTTACTTCTCCAATACAGGAAATTATAAAGGCAGCGTGCAATGCCTGATAGAGTAAATCTAAAGAGCTCAATCTATTCATAACAACGGCTCTGGATATTAAATAGAAAGAAATCGCATCATCTATTCTTGAAATATTGTCGGGTCAATTAAAAGAAATTAAAAATAATTTTTCATTTTTCATTAGTAGCTAAAAAAACGACTAAAAACTGGATTTTACTTCAAATCTATTCTCTGTAAAAATTAAAAATTGAAAGGTATATAAACCCACATCGTCAATTAAAAATTAAATTTACCCCGAAATGTTTGGATTTCTTTAATAAACGTTTTGAGATATGTTTATCCCAATCAAAACATTCTCGTGAAAAAACAGGCGAATCTACTATTTTTTCAACTTAATTATTCTTGGCGAATTTTTACTTGGCTACTCACTAGATTTCTACTACTTTTTTTCGAACTTGGCCTGTTTTTTTCACAGAATGTTTTGGTTGGGATTTCTCTGCTTTTTGTAAGCTATGAGAAGCCCATTGGTCCAAAGGGCTAGAATTTTTATTTTTTTTGACCCCCCATTTTGGGTGGTTAGTTTTTGAATTTCTAGCCTTCTGGGAGCCCACAGAATATGTGAATAAAATTTTGTTGAGTTTGGTTAAACGGACTAGAATTTTCATTTTTGACCCTCCACCCTTCCCCATTTTGAAGGGGTTGGAAGATAGAAAGTTTGGATTTTTTGAATTTTTCCTTTGTTTGTGTTCAAAACTCTACAGTCAGGCGAAATTTCATGATGCTGGAATGATTGGAAGTACCCTATAGGTTTTGAATTACTGTCAGTGAGTGAGTGCCAAAATTAGCTATTTTCTCAGGTCCATATCTCTATTTAAGCTATATTATTGAAATTTGAGACTCTCCTCAAGGTGGATTACATAATTACATATGTATAATTTCAGATCTGTATCTCAAATGGATTCCCGAAGCTGCAGGGGGTCGAAATTGGCTCGAAACGGTTCGTGTAAATAGCTCTACAGCGTGTACGGCCAAGCCAATGCTTGAACTTGGCCTGCGCACGCTGTGCGCGACTAAAAGGATTTGTAAGCTAATTATATACAAAAAAATGACCCATCGTTCAGGGACAATGAGCGACGCCTCGCAAATGAGAAAATATTAATCCGTTCACTCACTACTATATTTCTCATTTATGAGCGTGCTCTTCCACGATGGTGTGTCATTTTTGATCGTAGCCTTAATTTTATTGCTCGCTGAATAATTTACCTTTGAGGAAGGATACAATGGCGATTACCTCCTGGCCAAAGATCAGTGGAGAAAGGTTGATAAAGGACCAAGTCCAGCAGGAGCTCCGCCTTGATGAGAGCTTGTATCCCAGAGAGATGTTGGATATGGAGCTCCGAGGTCCCCATAAGGGGCTCCAGAGCTGGAATACTCCTGGCTGAGCGGCTGAAATCACCAAGAATTATAATTGACATTTTAACAAAATAAAGAAATAAAATATCGACCAATAGTGTTAATATGAAGAAATAGGAAACTTGATTTTAGAAGCTAAATAGCTATTTTTGAGTCTTTTAATCCTTACAATTTTAAAATTGCATACCCTAAAACTGAGCGGGAGGCATCTGGTGACTTTGGATGATCTTAGAAACAATGCCAAGGGGTTCTATTCTAAAATAAGGTGCTAGATTTCCGCATAGGCACACGAGCCTTTTAAGGAGGTTCTTTCGCGACAATCCACACAAAGAGTTTTGGTCTCGTAACCACTCTATACATATGAACGGTGCTAAAAATTTTAGGTTACGTATTTTTAACGTGACTGTACTTGTAACACTACTATGTCCTCTTTATGAATGGATCGTTTCCAAGCCATTGATTTTATAATGCACCTCCTCTAAAAATAATCGCCGAAATATGTTTATTTTTTTATCAAAACTACGAGGAAATAATTTCAATTTTTTTAAGTTATTTCGAATATATTATTCTAACAAATATTAGTTTTTCATCAAGATGGTGAAAGACCTTCATGAAAAAAAAAATAATGATCATTTTCCTATCCCTTTCCCAATCTACCATATATAAAAAATTTCATTTTTAATTGCAATTATTTCATGTTTGGTGTGGTAAATTGTCTTCAAATTTTAACAGTGAGTTTATTATGCTTTTAATGACTTATATTCCAAGTTTCGAAGACATCTGAATTTTTGCATTTGTGAAAGAACTACCTTAAGCCGAAGGGGCCTCAAATTTTTACATAAATAAATTTAAAAATGAAAAGAAAAAGTGAAAACTTTCTTAAGACACGGTACGCTCTTTTTTATAGAATTATTGCTATATATGACATAAAACATACATCTTAAAAATTTCAATAAATTCAATGAAAAAATAATGTTTTCTTTATTTCGAACTGGAAATTCAAAAGCTAGAAAGCCCAAATCTTTTCACTTCTAGGCATTGAAAATAAAAATATTTTTCTAAACAAGAATGAACTTTCTACAACTTACATTCTTGGGTTATAGTGAGTATCGAAATCCAGACAGAAAAAGAGAAATAAAAAATGATGATTGAAAAATTAAAATTTCTTCACGTTTAGGAAATTTTTTTAACACAATGATGCAAAAAAATTAATAAGAAATCATAAGTTGGTAGTCATTTATTAAATTCGATGGAATGGAATATTTTTAATTATATGTCAGAGGGGTTGTATATATATCACCCCTCAGGTATATCAAAACCCGAGTGTGCGCGTGTACATATGTCAGAGAGGTTCGCATCCTGCAGGTGAGCCAGGTGGCCCGGACCGCTGTTACTGGCACTCGGGCTCGATTCCCGAGGGGGTGAAAAACAACCCCTCTGACATATAATTAAAAATATTCCATTCCATCGAATCTAATAGATGACACCAACTTATGATTTCTTGTAAATTTGAATCTATTACCATCAGGCAAATTAATATCTTTCATAAAAAAAAGTAATGCTAGGGCCGATCGCCATTAAAGCTTCGCTCTCTCCCCACAGGCTTGAGGGGGTACTGAGTATAATAGAGAAAAGAAGAGAAAAATCACTATATTTTCGGAAATTAATATATAGCAGTTTTGTAGTCACTAATTGATAATTTAATTTTATTTATTTTCTTAGAAAGACGGACTGGAAAGCGAAATAAGTAGGTTATAATGAAAGGCAGTCCATAAATTATTTAAATTTTATTCAAATTCCGACGTTTCGGAGACTTTTTTCTCCTTCTTCAGGCATTGTTAGTTATTGATGGTGAAGTATAACTCGGTTCCCATTTGTCTCTCATTTCAGTTATAGCAACAATATTACAAAAATTTTTCACCATTATATCATAAGTGTACTTATTATATATCAGATAAGCAAGCACACTTATGATATAATGTAGATAAATTTTTGTAATATTGTTGCTATCACTGAAAGGAGACAAATGGGAACCGAGTTATACCCACCCATCAATAACTATTCAATACCCTGAAGAAGGAGAGACAAAGTCTTTTGAAACATTGGAATTTGAATAAAATTTAAATAATTTATGGCCTACCTTTCATTATAACTCTTACTAATTGAAAATTCCATGGTTTTTATATCTTATTATATCAAATGAGCAATTTGATATAATATACCTACATATAAACGGTTTCTCGAAAACGGCTATAACTATTTTAATGAAAATCATGGATTAGGAGGTTTTCGGGTCGAGAATTCGAACTATCAAGGTCTCATCTTCGCGTAACTTTAATTTGATTGATCATTTCTAAATATTAAAGAATTATTCACACGTAGGTGTATCAATCAAAATTTCTAATTATTTTTTTTTAATTTCCTTTTATTAATTAATTGGTTAGTTAGAAAATTTAATCATCTTCTATTGGAAGCAGAGTGGTAGAACTCAATGCTGAATTGATGTAAAGGCAACCAAAGAGTGAAAACCGGAAATTCCGAATAAAATAATATATTTTATATGAACGTCATTTTTATTCTCCTTCTTCAGGGTTTAAAAGGGTCAAGTTATTAATATTATTTTTAATTGAAATTAAGTTCAAAACTTTGTTCCAGAGCTGTTCAAAACGTTAACAAAAAAATAAATTAAATTTTATTAGACGTTTTCTCTTTGGAGGCGGACTGTTAGACTGAGAGAGATTAATCGAAGGCAGTCCAGGAATAAATAAAAAAGAATATTTACAATAAAACAGTATCTATTGGAGGTCTTGCTTTTTACAGCTTTTGAAACCTTCGTTTCGCAGGGAACTTTCCTCCTTATTGAAAAAGGAGACAGATAGGAAAAATATTATATGCTTCCTTCATGACTCTTTGAATCCTGAAGAAGGGTTCTTTTGAAACGTCGGTTTCATACGCCGTAAAAAGAAAAAACCTCAAATAAATACTCTTTTTTTAAACCGTAATTTTTTATTCCCGCGATTGCTTTCCATTAAACCCTGAGTTATAAATTTAATTTTTTTAATTTTTTGCTGCAAATAAAAATCGACCTTTTACCTAAATTTAAAATAAAAAATAATATTAATATATCGTCGCCTTAGAGAGTAAACCTGCTAACTCACAGAAAGGAAATTTTACAGGGGATAGAAAAAACAAACAAAATTTAATATATTTTTCCAATTAATATATTAAGTAATAATTAATATATCAAAGAGAGTTATTTTTGACCTGCGTTTTTAAACAAGATATATTTTTATATCGCTAGACAGTCACTGCTGGTTGAGGCTATTGGAGTCAGCTGAATCTTAAATTTCTCTTTGATATATTAATTATCTATTTAATATATTAATTGGAAAAATATTTAAAAATTCATTATTTCTTACACAGAAATATATAAATTCAGATATTATTATTACTTAATATCTGACAACCTGCATTCGATTCGCGAGTGAATCAAATATAGGAAACTCATGATTAAAATTTAATATTGTTGTTATGGAAAAAAATATTTTTTCATATTTTTTTCTACAACTTACAATCATAATTTTAAGTAGCAGTATTACTTGGACAATGGTGCATCACTTTATCTTTCGAACGGTATTAATATGTCATATTTGATAAAAAATGGAGTTAGCAGTTTTACAGTCTAAGCCAACGATATCCCTTTTAACTAAAGCAAAAAATTACCGAGCAGATACTACATACATAAATGTAATAAAATAATATAAGAGAAGAAACTACTGACCGTGGTAGCATTCGGAGGTGCGATCTCCCATAATGGCGCTTCTCCGCCACCGCTCAGCCCGGATAAAAAATTCGACATTTCGGGCAGTTTTGAAAACTTTTTAATAACACTTGCCACGAAAAATCAGTGCGCCAGGGCACTGTCAATCACATAAGTAGGAAGAATTGCGACAAATCACAAACAATAATCTGGACAAGAGGTGGCGAAAATCTCGGAGTCAAAAGGATAAGCCTTAGCCACACCCCCAGGGGTAGGATTGGCCCTTAACCCCTAGATGGGCGACAGCTTCAACCAATCCAGAAGTCCAACAGACAAGGGGCGGACGGATCGATCTTGGGGTCTATTCTAAAATAATTGCATTTTATCATTTTTTTTTATTTTTAATAACAATATTTACAGAACAATATTCTCCTTCTAATCTTTTCTCATTTCAGAAGTAATCAAGTACTTCTTCATCTTCTCGATAGGCTCCGGCTGATTTTCCAATAAGAAAAATAAAGTAAAAAAAGAATAGTGACAATATTTCTTGATGCGACATATTTCCATCAAGTTAGGTAATTTCAGAAAATCTCAATTGTAATTAAAAAAATAAACATATTTAAACAACTAACTAAACAATTGAAATTGAATTGAGATTTCTGAAATAAATTTGTGTATTTCTAATATGCAATTGAGAATTCTGAAATACAATTGAGGTATTCTGAAATACACATGGAATGGGTGTGGACAAATAATTGAAATGAAAGATCGTTATCTCAGAAACGAATACAATGCGTTATATAAAAACATATTTATTGTCTAAAATGTGTTTCTTTTTAATAATTATTCGAGAAATTAGGGACTTGGAGGTATTTACGTAGAGAAAGGTGAGAAGAAGAGCTTATTAAAATATAATTAATTACTCGGTACGCCCAGGAGGCAGCCTTCGTGTACACCAGGGGTGGGGAACCTGCGGTCTCCAGAACCATCAAATGCAGTCTGCCCGGCCTGTTTTGATCAATGCTAAATTTTGTAAGGATGAATATTAAAGAAAAGAACTATAATTCTGAAGTTACCGAGATCTCAGTTCAGAGATGAGGACATTGAAGAGCCAAATGAAGCTTAAAACATCCATGCTAGAACCCGATATACCGATTCTGTCTCGCAAAAGCAATCTCAGAGAAGTTATTAGTTGAGAAAAAAGTAAATGAATGATAAATTTTCTTACTTTATCTTTTTAATATTTTTAATTTTTTACATTTTCATTTAAATTTTGAATGTAGCTATGTAACTTATAACTTCAAAATCAGGACTATTCAAAACTATTATATGCGGCCTTCTTGGGAAATGGGCATTATTAATGTGCCCTTTGAAACAAAAAAGTTCCCCACTCCTGGGATACCCCTTTTGCCAATTTTATTTCAGTAAATATCAAGTTAACTTCAGAAAACTTAAATGTATTTCAGAATTCTCAATTGAATATTAAAAACTCACAATTCAATTTCAAAAAATAAACATATATAATTGAAGGAGAACTGTGTAGTGTATATCACATGAAAATCTATTATAATATTTATTAATAATAAGTGAAATTAATGTAGACAGCACAAAACACGAAAAATTATTTTAATCTTCTCGTACGGGAATGTCATGTGATGATATAGTATGTACTACACAGTTCTCCTTCAATTATATATGTTTATTTTCTTAAATACAATTGAGATTTTCTGAAATACAATTGTGATTTTCTAATATACAAATGAGAATTCTGTTATACGATTGAAGTTTTCTGTTTTCTGAAATACCCTTGGAAAAGTTGTAGTATTAAATTCACTCATTTTTTTTTACTCATAAGTGTTAAAAATATCCGAAACGTGGAGAAAAAACATTTTTAACCATAATTTTTTTCTGTCTGTACTCGGACACTCTCGATAACTTAAAAAAAGAGCCGCACAAATCTCGTTCTAGTGCTAAAATTAAAAAAAAAAAAAAGAAAAGAAAAGAAAGATCTGGCTAGATTTTCATCCAAAATTTAGGTTCAATCCGGACAAGTGATTACACGATTTGGGCTTTCTAGCTCTAGAACTTCTCTGGAGCAAAAATGAAGAAAAAAAAATTTTTGAATGATTTTATTGAAATTTTAAGGAGATATATTTTTTAATATAGGTGCATAAATGAACAATTTGTATTTAAGTTTATTATTAATTAGCTAATCAGTAGAGATTGTGGTGTTGGTGCAAGGTGAAACATCTTTAATAAAGATAAGAGTAAATAGATATTTTATTTAATATGGATTTACTATGAGTTAAGGATACTGGGTCACTTATTTCACATTAAAATTAAAAAATTAAAAGATATAAAATTTTTTTCTTTTTCAATATATATATTTCGGGCTATCAACCCATCTTCAGGAAATACAGAAGGTAACTGAGTTACCTTCTGTATTTCCTGAAGATGGGTTGATAGCCCGAAATATATATATTGAAAAAGAAAAAAATTTTTATATCTTTTAATTTTTTAATTTTAATGTGAAATAAGTGACCCAGTATCCTTAACTCATAGTAAATCCATATTAAATAAAATATCTATTTACTCTTATCTTTATTAATTAGCTAGTTAAAAAGGCGGCTCTAGAGAAATAAGTTTTCACTTTTTTTGTTATTTTTAATAAATGTGTAGGTGAGCGATTTTTTCATAGAATCTAATCGAAGCAAATGATTAAAAATGTCGAAGATACAATGATCTCTCTTCCTTTAGAGCTAAATCATTGCAAGGAATCCAAATACAAGTTCAGACTTGTTTCATGCTATTAGAAATTTATTTCTATTATTCTAGAAAGCGCTTTTTGGCTTTAGTTAAGAAAATATTAAATCGAAATAAATATAACATTTAAATATTTATCATTTAAAATGATTAATTCATTGAAACTGCAAACCGTGTACCTACTGTCCAATTTTTAATTTAAATTTCAAAAAGAGTTCTAGATGTAGATTTTTCAAACGGTTGAGTTTTACTAAGCATCTTTTTTTCGATCAGGGAATTCAGGGATCGACGAACTGGGGTAAATTACGCCAAGAGGGGTAAAAATTTAAATTTAGGGGGTAAAGGGGGTCATATTTATATATATATGTCTATAGAATTCTAAGAAAAAAAATTGATTTATATAAATTATATATAAATAAAATTAAATAATAAAATAAAGAAAATTTTTGAAAAATGTTTTTTTTTTTGGAACTTTTTCAAAAAAAATTTTAAATATAAAATACTAGGTAGGTTTCACATAAATAAAAGATCGGATGCTTGTTTAGCACGACTCAATATATATATATATTTCGGGGTATAAGCCCATCTTCAGGAGTTCACAAAAGACACTGTGACCTTTGTGAACACCACTTGGCGTAATTTACCCCGGTTCGTCCGATCCCTGTTCGAAAAAAGATGTTTAGTAAAACTCAACCGTTTGAAAAGCCCATCTTCAGGAGTCCACAAAGGACACTGTACCTTTGTGAACTCCTGAAGATGGGCTTATACCCGAAATATATATATTGAGTCGTGCTAAACAAGCATCCGATCTTTTATTTATGTGAAACCTACCTAGTATTTTATATTTAAAAATTTTTTTGAAAATGTTAAAAAAAAAAAAAAAACATTTTTCAAAAATTTTCTTTCCATTCTACCTTAATTAACAAAAAAAAATTAAAAAAAATAAATAAATAAATAAAAATCAAAGCGCCGGTAGAGCAGTGGCTAAGGGCCGGTTGTATGTCGCAAAGTAAATGCTTTTTACAACTAACAAAGGGTAGATGGTAAATGGAGAGACTGGGATGGCCAATCAGATGAAAGTCGCTTCGGATCGAGTTTACTCGGGATCGAACAGTAACATTGAACATAATTTTTATATTTGAACAAGCACAAGAATCGGATTAAAAATCTGTACCTATTCTAAAGTTTGAAATACGACATCTATATAAATTACAAAGATTTTCTGATATTAGTCGTTTATTGGATGCTGTAGTATGCAACTCAAAAAAGTTTGGAAAGAACAAACTATTTCATTAGAAAAATGGAATCTACTACTATTCATTCCTTCGAATCTAATAATTTGAATCTATGCACAACATATAATTTAGTGATTGCCAGTGGAGTGTTCTTGATAAATCATAATTATTTATTTTATTTATTTCGATTTCGACTAAAAGATTTTTCCATATGTCACTGGCTAATTTTTAGTTTAACATTGCTCTATGATTTATTGGTGCGCTGAGATAGAGCAGAAATATTAGTGCATATACTGACCGCATTTTCTACTTTCAAATTAATTCCCTCATAATGTTTCATTCCAGAGAAAAAATTCAATAGTAATGTTTGTTGAGAACAGCGATTTTTAAAAAATATTTTCGAGTGTTAAGTAAAAAAAAAAAAAAAAAAGGTAAAAACTATCCCGATCTATTTACACAATTTTGAACCAACCAACCAAAGATTAAAATCAAATGTTGTGTTCACCACACGACTTTCACATTTTCATTTATTTGAAGTCATCACGACACTAATAATTTACACCCACTTCCTTTATTTCGTTTTTTTTTCTCAAAAAAGCTCTAACGATTTTTTTAAAAATTAGTGTATTTATCAAGTGTCATGAGTTAATAGTTGTGCAAAAATTTTAATCCGATTGAAATAAAGGAAGGGGTTGTAAATTAGGAGTATCGTAAAATAATTATTTTAATCGTTCATATCTCGTCTTCGGAAAGTCGCAGAGCCTTGAAATTTGAAACTTAAGCTATCTAGAGACTACAAGAACTATCCCAAGTTTTTGGCTAAAATAGAAAAACAGGAAGTTGATGTTTAAGTACGTAAGAATTTACCCTCCCTGCATTTCGCAACCATAAGTCTCAGAGATACGAAATTCGAAACTTAAGATTTACATAGGCTAGAAGGAGTACATCAAGTTTTTGGTTGAAATCGGAAGACCGGAAGTGGACATTTACATGAAAGATTTTTCGTTTTTTTTTATTTTCTCAAAAACGACTCCTACGATTTTTTTTTAATTAGTGTATTTATCAAGTGCCATGAGTTATTAGTTGTGTCAAATTTTTAATCCGATTGAAATAAAGGAATGGGTTGCGAAAGCAGGGGGTACATACGCATTGATCAATGGATTTGGACCCCTTTTTGGCCTCTGAGGACCACAATTTTCGGTTTTATGTCCTAAATCCGGTTTCCAACTATTAAGGGCATCGATTCCTTCCACCTAGAAATTACAAAATGAAATTAACTTTTTTCATCTCTGAGATACAAGTTCTCAGAGTCAGGACCCAGACTGGCCATCTGAATACTTCCCCATTAAATTCTATAGAATATAAAAGTAAAAGTAAAAATACGAATGTTAAGCACATCGTTTTTAAAAAATTCTTGGGGATTTTTTCTTAAGAATAAAAATAAAAAACACCTCAACCTTCAACGTTATATTATGGGCAAATACCTAGCTTTTTAAAGATTAATATTTTGTTGCTCTCTAATTTACTGATGCCAAGCTATAGCAGTCCTCAAGCACACACTCAAATCCATAATAATTATTCAAAATCAATTCATAAATCTTTGCCAATAAATTGACTGATGATGTGGCCATCCACTTGACTTATTTTTTGTTGTACTATAACTTTAATGGTCCCACTGGTTAGATCACCCATGGTGAAATTAGAAAATTCCTATAATTTATAGAATAATTAATTATAAATATAAATGCTTGAAAAAAAACCTTTAAACATTGCATTTTATTTTGGAATCAAAGCCACCCCGAACGAATATTTCCAGATTACCTAACACAATTTAGATTGTATTTATAGTTTGTGCTTCTTACTTCAGACTTCTTTGTAATAATAATGTCTCGATTTTATCAACAAAGCATTGATAAATCCATTAGATATCCCAACATTTTTCATCATCGAAATAATAAAACTGATAAATGTGCTTGTCGGTGAAATGGATAGATGGGTAGATGATAGAAAGAGAGAGAGAAAGAAAGAACAAAAGGAAATAGAATATACTTAAATGAAAAAAATTAATAATAAAAATGAATCAGTTTAATAAAGGGCTTATTATAATAACAGTATGAATTAGAGTCAAGGGTCAGTGAAGTCCCCTATGACAAACTGAGCGTGTAATTCACTCTCCCCTTTTAAAGGGATTCACATATTTAGCGTTGGTTTATTGTTATTAAAGGATTATTTAAGTGATCTGCAAAATCCAAAATTATTAACTATTTAATAATGAAGATGAATTTTTCCGAATATATATTATACCTATGGTTTTAGGGGCTCAGATATCACTTTTATTTCTCAAGAGTTAATTTAAGTCTACACTGGAACGCATACTTTGTACACAAGGCAAGTTCTGGGCCTTTAAATCTTACCAGCAGAAATTATGTCTTTTTACTTTATCCAATGCGAATCATGGGAAAAGTATTGTAATCAGTCTCACGGCAAGTGAGACTTCAAAGGATCCTTTAGATAAAAACTACAGAACCCATGGACTCAATTAAATTCACAAATTGTAGTATTCATTTAGGTTGAATTTTAACACGTGACGGTTTTGCCAAAAAGTACTTAGGGTCTCATCCAGAGGCCAAAAAGTGCGATTTTTTCATTGTGTGCGTCCGAATGAATGGATGGATGGATGTGGTCGTTTTTTTCGTCGACGATTTTTCCACACCGTTGCACCAATTGAAATGAATTAAAAACCTATCATTATTTTAACAAAATGAAGCGCTGATTAGTTTTTGGTACATATCGCCCCACAAACATTAGTACTTTATTTCAGTACTTTTTTAGTTTTTTCTAAATATCTTGAAAATGACTAAACCAATTTTGATGAAATTTAATATCCTAATTAAGTACCTTGGGGAACACAAAAAAAGTTATTAAAAAGTTATTAGTAAAATTATATTTTAAAGTACTTTACTTTAGAGTAAGATAGTACTTTTTTTAATTCTTTATTTTAAATTTTTTTAATTTATTCATACGATAGGTTAATGTAGCACATTTAAACTTGCTTAAGTATTGTGAAATGCTAAAAATTTCGGAGGAAATTTTATAAATAACCATAGCAACTGCATTGTTTTCTTATCCGTTATCTTTGCTGAAGACATAGAGGAATCGAGTTTTTTTTTTTTTTTTTTTTTTTTTTATTTAATGTCACCGGGAACAAAGCCCATTTAGACAGCACATAAGTAAAGTGTTAGTAGGGTTAGTGGGGGAGCCGAGTTTTCAGCCGGTAGAAATTTTTATTCGTCAGCCAGGATCGAACCCCGACCTCCCATTCCAACATCGTCATAATCGATCGATGTCGAAACGAGGTCAGTGCGTTAGCCAACTGAGGCAACCCGGCTCCCGAGGAATCGAGTTAAAATTAAAAATAGCGATTGATTCTCATCTAGTACTTGAGGAATAGCCTTTCTACTTATGAATTTAATCGTTTCGGTTATTATTGGTAACCATTGCTGAAGGCATGGAGGAATCGAGTTAAAATCAAAAATAGTCATCGATTCTCATCTAATACTTGAGGAATAACAATTCTACATTGGATTTTTGACATTTCTGTTATTATTAGTAGCCGTCCTGAATTGAATTGCAAAAATTTGAGTAAATTTTATGATCAGAACTTTAGTTAGAATTTATGTGACTGCAATATGTTCCTGCCATGTAGAGAAGACGTTTGACCAAGTCACACACGAAGATAGAAAAAATAATGCTTGAGAATTATATTTCTTCATGTGTCAGACATTTCTAATATGCAAAATATTTATTCAATTAAAATTTTAAATTCGATTTTGATTTTTGGTAATATGAATATATAACTTAGAATATCGTTTCCCATACTTTTTTGAACAAGGAGATCACGCTTTTATTAGTCAGAACAGTTCTGCGGATTACCTTACTATAATTGTTGGAAAAGATTTTTTTATTATAGACAAAAGGATCAGCCAGGGTTCAAATCCGGGATCTTCGCGTCTGGTGCTATGTTTTTTACAAGAGCCTGAGTATCATATCCTCTTGACCCTCTGATCCCCGAATTCTATATAAATTTGAAAATTTATTTATTTATACTTTATTCTCATCTTTATTGATTTTCGTGGCTCTGTATTGGTGTGACCTGCTTATATATTTAAAAGCCTCCCAATCAATCATGTACTCAAAAATAGAAAATTATTTTTCTTTACCTTGGGGCGCAATCACAACAAGGCATCGCCTAAAGGAATTAAATTAAATTAGAGAATAAAGAAAATATTATTTTATTATAAACAAAAGAATCAACGTTTAATTTTTTCCTTATCACATTCATTAATTCAAATTTCATAACTATAAAATATTTTCTATCATCTTGTTTATCAAATAGTTTTTATTAGAATATTTGCATTTTAAAGGGTAGTTTATTTGAAGTCTATTTTGAAAAAACGGTAATTACTACTTTGAAATAATTTTTTAAAATATGAAATTAATATGAATATTAATAATTATATTCAATTTTGAACGAAATTGATTGATTAGTTTTTAAGAAAATGGTAAAAAGCTAGAAAACCGTAACAAATGACTCACTGATGACTTGCGACCCAGTCTCTTGATATAACAGACCAAAAGAATTATAAATGAGAAAAAAATCGATCTTATTTTATCGATTTAATCTATCTTGAGGTTCATAGTAAATTCTTAATATAAGAAAATAGCATTTCGATTAAGAATTTAGTAGTTTAAATGAAATTTAATGAAAAGATTCAATTTCTTCTCTCCGGGAGCGTATCAACTAGAAATGACAAAAAGTTTTATTTTTTTTTCTAATTAGGTATTTATTCAAATTTATTGAAATTTCATATCTGTGTGTTATTTACTTTTATCTTTTATATCAAATTATTTTAATTTGGATATTTGCATTTTAAAGGGTAATTTATTTGAAGCCTTATTTGAAAAAACGCTAATAACTCGTTTGAAATAATTTTTAAAAAATATGAAATTAATAGATCTTATAAAACAATTAATTATTAATAATTTGATTCAGTTTGGAACGAAATTGATTAAGTACTTTTTGAGAAAATGGTCAAAAACCATCTGAACCGTCAAAAAAACGACGTTTGGTGAGAAATTTCGTTCTTTAAAAAATAATCAAAAATTCAATATGAAATGAAATGTTGATTTGTGACATGGTGATGGATTTTAAAAAGTCGTTTTTTGAGGGTTCAGATGGTTTTTGACCATTTTCTCAAAAAGTACTTAATCAATTTCGTTCAAAATTAAATCTAATTATTAATAATTAAATGTTTTATAAGATCTATTAATTTCATATTTTTAAAAATTATTTTAAACGAGTTATTAGCATTTTTTTAAATAAGGCTTCAAATAAACTACACTTTAAAATGCACATATCCTAATAAAAATAATTTGATATAAAAGATAAAAGTAAATAACACATAAATATGAAATTTCAATAGATTTGAATAAATATCTGAGAAAAAAAATAAAACTTTTTGTCATTTCTAGTTGTTACTCTCCGGAGAGAAGAAATTGAATCTTGAAATGCTTATCTTATATTAAGAATTTACTATGAACCTCAAGATAGATTAAATCGATAAAATAATATCGATTTTTTCTCATTTATAATTCTTTTGGTCTGTTATATCGAGACGATATAGTGAGATCAGAGACACATTATCTGTTATTGATTCAAATCCATTCACTCTACAATATTGGAATATCTTTTAACTAGTAAACAATTGATTTTAGGAATTTCACTCATATTAACTTTTTAGTTCGAAATTAAATCTTCTTTAATAAATGTCATTATGTAAATTTGTGTACCTTTAATGGTTAGGCAGTAATGGTGAAATTTATATGGAAAGTTAAATAAATACTGCTCTCTGGCGCCTAGATATTCTACATAAAATAGCTACGTGAAGGGAATAATCAGAGTCGGTTGTTTTCTCGAACTTTTGGCTAAAGTCAAAGTAAAAAAGAATCCATTCCAGGGGGAGGGGCATTATTTGTCCCTACTAGAGCATTATAGGGGCTGCGATGTACCCTTATCCTACGTTACTAATTTGTGGTGAGTGTTTTAGAGTTCAGGACATTCAGTCCCGTCGAGAATGGGGGGGGGGGGGGCACTACCAATGTTATGTAAATTTTTTGTACTAATAAGATCTATATTATTACTTATTATAAATAAAAATATAAAGTAGCAAAATTTGTTAAATAATAAAATATTTTACAAATTGAAAAATATAGTGCTTTTATTTGTCCCAGCATTGAGAGGGCCTGTTGATTTGCCCCAGAGCCCGTAACAGCTCGCCACGGGCCTGAGGACATTCCTCAATTATCAGAATCACCTAAGTTATCTGGCATATAGTATCTTAGAAATTATATTATATTTGCACGGTGAATAATTAAAAAACATTTTTTTTATTATACAGGTATTTTGTTTTGATAATAAGTACCTACTTGCGTTTCATATATATTGTATACAAATACCACTAAACTACCATGACTATAGGAACGGAACGTCCAGGACTCCGTATTAAGATCTTTAGATCCCCTAAGCATTCATTAAAGGATGTTGGTGTTCCATTCCATTTAATATCTAACTCAATATTCAAAATATAAAAAAATATAAATGATAAAATAAAAATTTATTTTTCTAAACATAATTTACACTTAATATAAATTATAGTAGATTAGATGCTTGCGTTGTTGAGATGTATATCAAAAGAGAAATGTCCCATGCAACTAACTACTTTAGACATTTTTAATGAAATCGTATAATTAAAAATGTCTAATTTAGATAATTTTTCAGCTTTCTTTGGTGTACATATGCTAAGCCGACAAAATTAATGTTTTGTTGAAATTTGTTTTTCTCTGTTCATTTTTATGGCGCCCGTTTTCATTTGATGCTAAGAAAATGTGTGTAATTATTATAATCCGTCCCACATTTTCTTCTTTGCAATTTTTTTTTCTTAGATTACTCTAAATTTTACTATGGCGTAAAAACGATCTTACCAGTGGCGACAAAATGTAGAGGTGCTAGTCTTCTATATTAAATAATAAAAAAAAAGAGTCTAGTGGCCTAATTTGTAAACCAGACATTATCTCAAGTTCACCCAAGAGCTAAGGATGAGAATTTTTTATAGATCGTCCTTGTAGTGCATTTTAATCAAAACGAGGTGAAACATGTTTTTTTTTTCTTTACTCATATTTTTTTATCTCCGGTTGATCGGGCCCCTTGTTTTTCAGGGCCCCGGGCGAGCGCCCGGTCCGCCCGAACTATAATCCGCCACTGCGTCCTTGTTTATCTTATCTAAACATATAAATTGTAGTTTGTGTGAAATTTGAGGTGTTTCGGAAATATTTATAAAGTCTTGAGTGAACGTAGGAAACGACCTGAGGCGCTTTTGAGCATTCACAAAAACCGACAATCGATAGATCCGGCCGAGGCAGCCTCAGACGAGCCAAGGGACACTTTTGCCTTGGGCGAGGCCGTACTGACCGACCAGGCATTTGCCTCAAGGGGCTGGCCTCGCGAAGAAAACCCTCAGTCAGTATCCGGCTATTGGTATAAAAACGGCTGGAGGTATTTTTATGAAATTTCGTATTTTGATGTTTTTCAATTTCAATTATAGGCTATAGAACATTTTGCAATTTGCAATATTGTAAAGAATGCAATTCTTATATAAACTTTTTTCAAGTGCGGTACCTAATCAGCAGAAGAGATAATTTATACAATTTATTTTATTTTCAAGACAACAAGATGATGTTTTTGTCTATAAAAATGATATACCAAACGATATCAAATTTTTAACCTCAACGGATGTATTCTCAGCTAATAAGATATTCCAAAATATTACTTGTTAATATGGGGGGGTGGGTCAAAAAAGAAAATTCTAAGCCAGGCTTGGCCAATCGGCGGCCCGCAGGACGCATGTGGGCCTCGATGGACTTACTTGCGGCCCGTGGTCATATTTGACAAATTGTTTTTTATCGGCTATTTTAAAATTTAAATCGCATTAAAGTAATTAAAAGAATTAAGGTTCTCTATAATTACATGAAGAATAACATATTAAATAATAATAGTAAATTTCAACTAATGATATAGTTTTAGAAAAATTAATTAAGCGAAAAGAAACGCAAATATCAGACAGAAAAAAAGAAAAAGCCATTCAAATTTGTTTGTTATTTTAAAATAAAATTTGAAATATTGTTTGGTTTATGCGATTTAACTAATAATTTTGATTTTTATGTTTATTTTACCATACAAATATATTTTGTTGTTAGATCAATATGTGTTTTCATTTATTATCTGGTTGTAGTATTGATTTTTCCATTTTACACTGATTGTACACTCAGTGTATAGCTACATTCAAATTAATATTAATAACTTACAATAAAAATTGATAAGTACCAAATTCGTTGTAAAGGAAGATTTCGAAGAAAAAAAAATTGAAAAAAATTGTAATTATTCTTATTTATTATGTGCTGGCCTCAGAAATTTTTAAGTCGTCAATCGGTACGCGGTGCAATTCAGGTTGGCCAGCACTACATTAGATAGTATTAGTACTCAATTGCTCTAGAATTACCCGTTTTGCTTAGTTCTAATTACAAATATTTAATAGATTTTTTATTGTTGAAAACTCGAGAATATTTCAAACGAGTCGAGACACGCATGGACAAGTTGAGACGTGTTGGCGGAAAAAATGTTTTCTCGAATATTTTCAATTATTTATTTTCTCTGATGAAAAAATATCAATTACATAAAAAATAAATATCGATTTATAAGATACATATTATTTTCATTTGATTTTATCTGAAAACGTTTCCTGACAGTACAAAATGCGAATATTGAAAGGTTTTAGTTATTTGGTACGAAAATATCTTACAATGTACCAAATTTTAGCTTTTCCTCTAAAAACGTTTCCTTAGAGTACAAAATGCCAATCTTGTAAGGTTTTAGTTAATGAGCTGAAAATTAGTACTCAAATATCTTAAAATGCACCAAGTTTTAGTTTTTTACCAGAAAACGTTTTATGAAAGTACAAAATGCCAATCTTGAAAGGTTTTAGTTGATGAGCTGGAAATTGGTACGTAAATATCTTACAATGCACCAAATTTTAACTTTTTACCTGAAAACGTTTTTTGAAAGTACAAAATGCCAATCTTGAAAGGTTTTAGTTAATGAGCTGAAAATTGTACGCAACTATGTATTTTTGCATTACAATGCACCAAATTTTAGCTTTTTATCTGAAAACGTTTATACATTTTTTGCATGACTATAATATTTTTCATAATTATTTTTTTATATTTGTTTAAAGAGTAAAAATTCAACTTGTGAGCACCTGCACACACAATTAACATTATCATCGAAAAAGCGAATGAATACAAATTTGATATCTATTTAGCGTTTATAGATTTCGAAAAAGCATTTGATTCTGTCCACCAAGAATATATATTCCAAGCACTGAAATCTCAAGGTGTAGATCCAACATACACTGAATTAATTAAGAACATCTATAAGGGCTCTCAAGTGCGTCTTGTCCTAGAAGAACCTAGACAGTTTTTCCCTGTTAATAAGCGAGGTGTCCGCTAATAAAGTTCTAAAGGTTAATGGAAAATATTTAAATAATTTAAGATTTGCGGATGATATCGTTCTGATAGCAACATCACTAGATGATATGATAACAATGATCAAAGATATGAACAAAGCAAGTGAGAATATAGGCTTAAGAATAAATAATAATACATCTTTTATATTAACGAATGCTATATAGAAAGATATCGAATACGAGGCAAGCTTTTTGATCAACATCGGTAGAATTAGTATATTTTACCCGAGACAATTTTTTACTTCAAATGTGGCCCGTGTAAGCAAAAGGTTTGGACACCTCTGATGTTCTAGGCCTTTGGACCAAATTCAACCAAATTTTTTATACATAATCTGTGGACTCTTGAGAACTTGAAATGGGGTGGAGAGGGATAGGGATAGGGATAGGGGGGGTCGAGGGGGCGAAGGACTCTGGCTAGCAAGATGCCCGCGTGAGGCGGGCCTCGCAGCTACTATAAAATAAAACCACTTGAGATGATTTATTACTCAGTAAAGAAAAACTTAAGTTGATTATATATACAATAAGCTGACGTGTTTTGATGTGGCCATCCACTTGACTTTACCATACATCCTGGCCCCTCACTTATATTTAATATTTAATAAAATTATTTATAATCATGTAGGGAAGGGGTTAGTTTTTGCATTTTTGGACTTCTGGAGTCCCACTGATTATGCATACAAAATTTGGTTGAGTTTGGTACAAGAGCCTAGATTTTCATTTTTTGACCACCCCCCCCCCCTCCCCCATTTTGGCCGGTTAGTTTTTGAATTTTTAGACTTCTGGAGTCCCACTGATTATGTATACAAAATTTGGTTTAGTTTGCTCAAATGGCCTAGGTTTTTCATTTTTAACCCCCCTCCTCCACCCCTCTTAATTTTGGGTCGATATGCACCAAAATCTAATCAACTCTTAATCAGATAGTGTCAGCGCTCCTCGGACTGGGGGTTGCCCACAGAAACAAAATTAATTATTATAAGGGCAACTCCAGTCTGGTGAGCAACATTGCGGCAAGGTTTGGGGTGAGCTCGGATTCTGTAAGAGTTGAAGCCATCACACTCTCGTGGAAGGGAGAGTGGTGGCATAAAGAGGTGCCTCCCCTTGTCGCCCTGGGAATTTCCCAGAGAACTTTATGCGATATGAATTTCAGGGCGATGAGGGGTTCTCTAATTAATTTTTACAGCTTCAACAGGAGAACTTATAGGGAAATCGCCATGCGCTAGAAATTGTAGATAAAAAGAAAAAAAGAAAAAAATTTTTTGTAAATATATTATGTAAATGTTACTATAATTATGTAAATACCCCTGTAATTAAATCCACCCGACTATGTAAATATTTCTTGTTAGTGGAGGCCCCCACCTGCGTGGCCTAATAAACGAAAAATTAGTGGACCAAAACTACGTGTGAAATTTGGTTTTGATATTCACACTAGTTTTTGAGATAGCTCGTCCACAAAAATTTGGTAACTCACAGACAACCAGACTAACAGACATTCTGACAAAACAACTATTATCTAAAAAAATATAATTTTTTCGATGTTCACTTATTAGGGCTTTTTGTAGACCGAAATGGCATAGTTTCGCTTAATTTTTTTAATCAAAATAGTTTCAGCCGTTTTTGAGATATTTCGAAAAAACGAAGGAAAAAAACCACTTTTTTCATGCACGATTACAATACTTAACCATACCCTGTATGGTAAAGTAAAAATGAATCTATTGTTATGCCCTTGTTGCTGGTTCAGTTATAATTTTTTTATTTTTAATTAAACTATTAAAAAATATTAGAATTTTTAAATTTACACTTTTATGAAGACTCAATATTCTAAAAGGGTTTATCGAAGCTAAATAATTTGGAGTATTTTGAGGGAGAGAAAGAGATATTGAAAAATAGTATGTGGTAAAAAGAAAAATCAAAGCTTTACGGATACTGGTGGACGTCAACATTCATCTACATTCTAGACCAGTGATTCTCAACCTTTTTTTTGTTGCGGCACACTTTTAACTATTTCAAAATTTGGCGGCACACTAACAATAAGATTTAAAAAAAAAAAAAATTGTCAAAAAAAATTATTATTAAAAAAGACTCATATACATATTATCTTTGAATACGTTTTATTTAAATTTGGGAACATAGCAGATGTCTAAATTTATAAATTCAACCATACAGCAAGCAAGTAAATAGCAAACTGAACTACACTCACCTTCAGCTAAATCGACCCAACCCCTAAGCGCGCATACAAAGTCGTTTTTTAAAAAATGGCTAAGCAGATATATTAATATATTTTTAAAGCTCATTTATTTAGCTTTACATTAAATTATGTGATCTGAATGGCTGAACTGGAAAAAATAATATCTCATTAGATAAAAATACATACAAAATAATTATTTTTATTGCTTGCATTTCTAAAATTTGGCGGCACACTACAAGAATTTCGCGGCACACAAAAGTGGTTGAGAATCACTGTTCTAGACTCTTAAAAAATATCGTCGTCTTAGAGTGTAAAGCTGCTAACTCCATTTTTACTTTACCATACAGGGTATGGTCAAGTATTGTAATTTGTCATATATGAGATATTAATACCGTTCGAAAGAAAAAGAGATGCAGCATCGTCCAAGTAAAACTGCTACTTAAAATTACGATCGTAAGTTGTAGAAAAAAATGTGAAAAATATTTTTTTCTATAACAACAATGTTAAATTTTGTTTGTTTTTTCTCTGCCCTGTAAAATTTCCATTTTGTGAGTTATCAGGTTTACTCTCTAAGGCGACGATATATATGAAATCTTGGGAGATAATAGGTGAAATTAAAATAAAATGTAGTTTTGCTTTCACAAACATTTATTTCCATGCAGCAAGATAGAGTTAAAAATAACATATTAGACAATGTTTATTTATGATGCAATGGCGAGAGTTGCTTACAAATAGTGAATAGAATAGTCTTTAGCACCAAAGAATAGACTAGATTCTAGAATAAACAAGATAGATTAGATAGTAAGATAGTATGTTTAACTCTCGTGACTCAAGCGTAATTAAAAAACAAACGTAAAAAGGATTCAAAATAAATTTTTTTAAGATTATTTTTAAGGTATTTAAAATAGTTTTAAATAATATATATATAGGAATCCAGATTAAAAAAATATAAATATTTTTATAAAACTTCAATATATAAAATATATTTATACATATATAGGTAAATTAATAATAGTTTAAAATATCACACAAAATCATTTGGAAGAGATTATAGAGAAAATAGAAGATTTACATATATTCAAGCATTAATTATAATAACATTAAGTGATTATATGTATTATTTCATGATTCAATTTTCTTTTTCGAGATAGATATTCTTCAGATCGATTAGATGTCGTTGTTTTTATGGGCCATTATTAATCAAACTTTCATCCTCTGGTCTTGGCAAGCGTTTATATTTTTTTTCAGTCACCAAATAAACTACAAGGGATGCAAAAATTACCAAAAGTAATCCGATGAAATTCATTAAAAACCCTTCAGCTGGCAATTTTGCATAGTCGTTTTTCCTAAAATAGATAATAATGTTTTTAAAATTTAGTGTTAGAAAAACCTAGTAATAATAATATATGATCTAATAAATTATACAATGTCCATATAGCTTTCTCATTAAGACCAATAAGAGCTGCAGCAACGGCAAATGAAAAGCCAGTAAGTCCAAAATAGATATGTATAGGCATATATGCAGATCTTAAGTCGCTTTGAAGTACAGGAAACAAATATGTTATGAAACCAGCCACCCACTGAAATGAAAAATGATTTCAGTTAGAAAAATTATATTTTTTTTTTTTAACAAATAGTATCATGAATGACAATATACGCCAAAATATACATTAGGAAAACTCGATTGTCTCGAACGGGCTGCACATTATATGCGAACATTTTTGACTTCATTTGTAGGAGTCTGCAGAAACTTTTGTTCCAGAATATGTTTAAGAAACTCCGTGAACGATATGAACACTGTCTACTGAGAGGCACTTTTATATTACACATATCGTGATAAATAAACACCCTAATAGAACTATGATTGACAAAAATTAAACAAAAATGGTCATCTATAAGGCTCAAATTCGTCCCTGTCTCGAATATGGCTCCTATCTGTGGAGGGGTGCCTCCAAGCATTCTCTTGCTACACTGGATGCGATTCAGAAGCGAGCAATTAAACTAATAGGAGACCCGACTCCCTGCCACCATCTTTCCCGCGACTTATAACCTTCAGCTATTTAAGACCCGTATCCACAGATACCTTCGACCCCCGCCCCGGCCATAAAATTATTTCTTCTTTTCACTATGTAGGAGCCAACCCAGGCCTTTAGGGGTTGCACCTTTTTAGTGTAACTCCTTCTCTCATCATTTTCATTAAAAAAAAAAATTTGACTTATTTTCGAGTCGTCTTAGAAATGAAACAGCAATATTTGAAATCAAAATATTTTGTTCTCTTAATAAAAAACAGCTTTGATTTTCAATTTACCGCCTGCTTTTTTCTCGATTACAACTCGATTTAAAACAAAAAACTAAAAATACATGATTTTAAAGAATAATGAAGAGAGATAAAAACATATGGTCTTAGTTTTTAAGTTATAAATTAGGTTCTAATTGATCTAAAAACAAGCAGTGAACTGTAAATCAAAGAGGAAGTTTTTTCTAATGAGGAAAGAAAATAGTTTGATTTCAAAAATTGCTGTTTCATATCTATGGCGTCTGAAAATAGACCAGAAATGGCCTTGTTCGGTGTTTAGATCAAAAACATCTCAAAATCCTGACCTGTTGTAAAAAATCCAAAAATACCATGAAAATCAGCGTACAAAACTCTACTAGGATCCATTGTTAGGTTTACGGATAACAATTTTTGTTGGGCAGTGTAGTTGTAGTGTGAATGTTAGTTTTTTCAAGAGAAATAAACTATCAGATGACAATA
>JALMQS010000117.1:5047724-5188297 GCA_024734495.1 Forficula auricularia
GATTTCCAATGGCAATTCATCATAGCGGACGTCGACTCAGCGATAATTGGCGCCGATTTTTTTGAGAAAATTCAATCTCTTAATAGATTTAAAAAACAAAAAGTTGCTAGACGGTGAAACAAAACTAGAATGTTACGGCATAATAGAATCTGTGGAAACTAACTTGAACATCGATACGATAAACCAAAATAATGTCTATTTATCGATATTTCAAAAATATCCTTCAATAACACAGAATTCAATCCTTCCAGCAGAAATAAGGCACAATATTACTCACCAAATAGAAACGACAGGTCCACCAGTATTCTGCAAAGCAAGACAATTGCACCCTGAAAAATTAAGAATAGTAAAAAAAGAATTCGAGTTCATGCTTAAAAATGGAATAATCAGACCCTCAAATTCAGAATGGTCAAGCCCCTTACACATAGTGAGCAAAAAGGACGGAACCATACGCCCTTGTGGTGACTATAGGCGTCTTAATGCAAGGACCATCCCGGACAGGTATCCAGTCACAAGAATAGAAAGTTTTCAATACATACTCCCTAATAAAACAATATTTTCAAAAATAGATCTCTATAAAGCTTACTATCAAGTACCAATAGAGGAAAGAGATAAACCAAAGACGGCAATAATCACTCCATTTGGCTTATTCGAATTTAATGTGATGAGTTTCGGTTTGAAAAACGCCGCAGCTAGTTTTCAAAGATTAATAAACGATACATTGAGAAACATCGACTTTGCATTCCCGTACCTAGATGACATCTTGATAGCTTCAAGAGACGAAGTGGAACATAAGGAACATTTGGAGATTGTTTTGAAAAGGCTAGCAAGCAACGGATTGAGAATAAATATCAGTAAATCAGAATTCAAAAAAAATGAAATAGAATTTCTCGGACATCTGATAACAACAGAAGGTACTAAACCACTCCCGAGTAAAGTCGAAGCGATTTTAAAATACGAAAAGCCTCAAACCATTCAGCAGTTGAGAAACTTTTTAGGAGTTCTGAATTTTTATAGACGCTATTTTAAAGATGCAGCAAAGGATCAGAGCCCACTTCACGAATATTTGAAAGGTGCCAAGAAAAAAGATAAAAGAAAAATCGATTGGAATCAGGAAGCTGAGGATAGTTTCATTAAATGTAAAGAAAACCTTTCTAATATTACATTATTGACATATCCAGACAGCAAATACCCGATGGCAATTTTCTCAGACGCTTCAGACAAAGCCATAGGAGCGGTCCTACAACAGAAGGAAGGGGAGGATTGGAAACTAATAGCATTTTTTTCGAGAAAATTAAATAAAACACAACGAACCTATAGCGCTTACGATAGAGAATTATTGGCAATATATAATGCAATTAGATACTTCAGACATTATATAGAAGGAAGAACCTTTACCATTTTTACAGATCAGAAGCCATTAACTTTTGCATTTAATCAGAAAAATGATAAAGCATCACCAAGACAACTGAGACAACTTCAATATATCTCGGAATTTAGTACTGACATTCAGCATATTAGTGGTAAGGATAATATAGTTGCCGACGCACTATCGCGAGTCTGTGAGGTGAAACAGATAGATTATCAAGAAATAGCAAAGAGTCAAGAAAACGATCCAGAATTGGAAAGATTAATGAACAGTAAGAGCTTTTTAAAGTTTAATCAGTTCGAAATAGGGAATAGCGGAAAATTATGGTGCGATACATCAACCCAGAATATACGCCCATACATCCCAGGAAAATTTAGGAAAGACATATTTGATAATTTCCATAATCTCACTCACCCAGGTATAAAAAGTACAACTCGTCAGATAGCAGACCGATTTTGTTGGAATAATATGAAAAAAGATATAGCAAACTGGACAAAGGCGTGTCTTAAATGTCAAAAAAATAAAGTAATTAGACATACCAGGACGGCATACGGTCAAATTACAGAGCCAGACGATAGATTCGAAGTAGTTCACATAGACCTGATTGGCCAGTTACCACCATCAAATAATTATAGATATTGTTTAACTTGTATTGATAGATATTCTAACTGGATGGAAATTATCCCAATGAAAGATATATCTGCACAAACTGTTGCACACAAATTTTTTAAGCACTGGATATCTAGATACGGTACACCCTTAAAAATTGTGACTGACCAAGGAAAACAGTTCACATCCGAATTATTTAAAAGGTTAGGAGAATTGTGTGGTTGCAATATATCACAAACAACAGCCTACCACCCACAGAGCAACGGTAAAATAGAAAGGTTACATAGGACTTTGAAGTCAGCGTTGCGATGTCAAGAGAAAAAT
This sequence comes from Forficula auricularia, assembly GCA_024734495.1. NCBI lineage: Eukaryota > Metazoa > Arthropoda > Insecta > Dermaptera > Forficulidae > Forficula > Forficula auricularia. Next base: position 5,050,027 of record JALMQS010000117.1, read on the forward strand.
AAATGGTCCGAAGCGTTACCATCGGTATTACTAGGACTGAGGGCAGTGTTAAGAGATAACCAGAATTTTTCAGCCGCAGAAATGATTTACGGCAAACCAATAAGATTGCCAGGAGAATTTTTTGTGGAAAATAATAGGAATAAAGATGAAGAAGCTTTTATGACTAGTTTACGAGAAGGCCTTCGGAAAATTAAACCAGAGAAAAGATTAAATAATCAAAAAAATATATTCGTACACGAGGATTTAAAAAATTGTACTCATGTATTCTTAAGAGTGGATAGAGTAAAAAAATCTCTCGAAGCTCCATACGAAGGACCGTACTTAGTAAAAACTAGACATGACAAATACTTTACAATAGTGATAAATAACGAACCCAAAAACATCTCTTTAGATCGTTTAAAACCCGCTTACATGTTAGCAGTAGACGACGGGGAGTTCCCCGAACCAGATTCATTAACCACACCCCCCATTGAAACCCGTAGTGGAAGAAAATCGAAACCTCCAGTGCGTTTCAGTGACAGTGTGAAGTGAAATTAAAAAATAAATAATTAAACATTAAGTTTATAAAAATTATTGCTATACTATAAGAATTATGTTAATATAGTTTTTGACTATTTAAAAATAATTTAATAGAAAATAGTGGTTAAAAAAATTGTTATTAAAAGTAAAATTTTATGTATTAATATTAAGTTATAAGTAACAAAAGTTGTTAAGAAATAAAGTTAACTTAAATAATTAATTAAAAAATAACAATAATTAAAATATTGGATTAAAACAGCTAATTATAAATTAAAATTGTATAATATTTGAAAATTATTTGGTTTATATAGAATCACTATTAATTTTCACCAAATCATGTAAAATAAAATATTGTGAATTATTATAAATAATCTAGACATATTGCGGGACTAGCTCAACAGTACATATTTTCTCGTGGTAGTATTTTACAGCAATACAACCACTAAGGGGAGGGTAATGTTGTAGCTAAGTCGCCGCAAGATGGCAACATGATATATATAAAAACAAAATATTTGTAAACAGAGACGATTGTTAAGAAAAATAAATAAAAAAAGAAGTTTGTTGTAAAAAAACGAAGAGATAAATAAAAACTTATTTTTGTTAGACAAGAAAATAATCGTTTTATTTCTTCGAAGTGAGCAAAGGAAGCTACACTAGCAAAAAGTTAATGCTAGAGTATATAGAACAGTCAATAAGGAATCATAATTCATAGGCTCAAAACTTTTTGCTGTTTATGTACCGATTCTAGCCAATCCCGTTTTCGTTTGACAAATCTGGCAACAGTGTCCGAGCTTGTATATATTTTATGATTTTCAGATAAAGTACATTATAAAGGGAGATTTATAAAACATAAAGTTCTTAATAAGCTATTGAAAGCTCTCAGCTGTTGCGACAATTGCTGAAGAGAAAAAACGTCAAAAAAATTAGTAAAGTTAACCTACTTTTTAGGTTAAATAAATGCGTTGTTACAAGAAATCATAAGTTGGTGTCATCTATTCAATCCGATGGAATGGAATATTTTTAATTATATGTCAGAGGGGTTGTTTTTCACCCCCTCAGGAATTGAACCCGAGTGCTAGTAACAGCAATCCGGGCCACCTGGCTCACCTGCAGGATGCGAACCTCTCTGACATATGAACACGCCAGGTGGCACGGATTGCTGTTACTGGCCCTCGGGTTCGATTCCCGAGGGGGTGAAAAATAACCCCTCTGACATATAATTAAAAATATTCCATTCCATCTGATTGAATAGATGACACCAACTTATGATTTCTTGTAAATTTGAATCTATTATCATCGGCAAACTAATATCTTTTATATTAAATGCGTTGTTGCCAGCTTGTTTTTGGTGAAATTTTTTCTTTGTACATTTATTTATTTATTATTAATTATCTCAGAAATTGTATTGTAACTATGAATTAAAATTTTCTTAAAAAATGTATTAGTTATTGTTTAATGTTGGCTTAGTTTTTTATAGCAATGGTAAGAAGAGTATCTTAATTATAATTAAATATGTATGTAAATTTTCCGATATCCAGTATAGTGCAATGTATAAGAGTTTGAAAAACTCTATCTTTAGAATTTGATATCTCTTCTCTTGTTCATCAATTTCGTTTTGCCACCAATCTATGCAGAAGTATTTAAATAATAATCTCTCTAAATTTCAAAAAAAATCCTAAGAAAACCCATATGGCGAAACAACTATCTTAAAAAAAAAGCGAAATTTCATAGGATCTCTCTTTCTTCAGGGTTTAAGATGGTCATCGAAGGAACTTCCTTCTCGGCTCACTATAAAAGTAGTTGAATTGTTTCCGTTGTAACTACCTAGATTAGACATTGAGATAATCTCATTACAAATGTCTAATCTAGGTGTTCTTCTTTTAGGTACACACGTGGGCCGCCAAAATTAATTTTTTTATGAAAAACTAAATTTTTTTCTATGTGCATTTTTGTGTTGTTTGTTTTCTCCTGACACCCTAATCACGTGATTTTCATGCTTAATGGTTGGGGCCTGTGTTTGGTGTCTTTGACATTTGCCCAAATATCACGTCGTTATTACGGGTCCGATGTTATCCGCCAAATTTTCAACGTGTTTCATAATCCCAATCGAACTAAAATAAAAATAGATATTTTTGATTTTTCTTTAAAATTATTAAGAAATAATTAATTTATGAAATTATATAGATTATAAAAACATAAGCGTCGAACCATATAGTATGTAGGTATTACGTTTTGACACAAATGTATTTTTTTAATGTTGAATTTTTAAAGTGATTATACTTGAATTACACCTGGGTCAGATTAAAGAGAAATGGTTGATATTGTCAAAAGAATCTCCCGATGATTAATCATCTAATGTCTATTCAAGTTTAAAGATCGTCGTTAAAGAAAAATGGATCAGAAAATAAAACAAACTTTTTATTTTTTAATCTAAGGAAAGAAATAGTTTAATCAATTTAATGATAAATGTTTGAACTACAAAATAGAATTTAATATGATGTTTAATTATGTGTAAAATTTAATTTTTTTAAACTTCCAATTGATTTATTATTATCTATGCAGTGTTCCGGAAAATTTTCTAATTCGAAATCTACAGGAAGGTTGTCAATAAAAATTTATATTTTGCAATTTTTCACTTTAGAATTAATAGCTTTAAGAGTATATATAAAATTTCATCACACATTAGAACAACAATGAAGCTACAATTTTTGAAGTGAAACTTCTTTAGCGATGTATCTGTCTGATTTTATTTTTGTTACAATAAAGGGGAAATATCTCAATAGAAAGAAAATATTTTTTTTAAACCCACTAATATTTCATGACAAATAAAATTTATTAAAATTGGGAAATTTAAATTAATATTTTAAAACCCACTAATATTTCATGATAAATAAAATTTATTAAAATTTGGAAATTTAAACTATTTAAATAAGTTTTACTTCCCCCGTGAGCTTATGTGAATGAGGCATACACATATTTTTTATGAAGCCTGTGCCTACCAGGCCGCTGACCCAAACATTAAATTCACTCGATTTTGTTCACTTTTCATGTTTAAATTTCTTAAAAGTAGAGAAAATTAATTACAACCATGAATTATTTCCTCGCTAGATTCTGAAGACGTAGAAAGCACGATTAGGTTCCAAAATGTTTGTGTTTGCATAAAATCATTTACGAAAGAACCCCCTCTTAATTTTGGGCTCATTAGCAAATGAACATATTTCCTTTTAAATGGGACTTGAATTTCACATAGTGAGTCATTTTCATAAGGTCGTAAAGAGTGCATATGCGAAATTTCGCACATATCGATCAAAGGGTCTAGGTCCCTCCAAATTTGGCCCCCAAAAAAATAATGACTCTTTTTTATTATAGGACTGTTTAATATTAAATTCAATTTGTCTTGGTCTTTTTGGTTTGAAATTTATAATTTTAATTTTTTAAGAAGCACCCCCACATTAATTTTTTGTTCGATTTTAACCAAAATCTCATCAGGTCTTAAACAAATTTTTAATCCACGATCACATACTTGACCATGGCCCGTATCTATGGCATGGTAAAAATAAGTAGATAATACTAATAGTTATAGTAAATTAGTACTATTAAATAAATTAATATAATAATATACTTACATCTTTTAAAGCTCATTTGAAAATACACTCTATTTCCGTTATAGATTTTCCCAATGTCAATTTTCTAATTCGCCCGAGCAAAATAAAGTCCTCGAGGCAGCAGTTAAGTTTGAAACTTAAAGTAAGAAGAAAGTTCGATAGGATTTCTTGTTAATGGAATAGTTGTGGAGAGTAGAGCATGTGGTATAAAGTAGATCATTTAAACATTAAATTATTTAATATATATACATGGATGAACCCAGATATAGTCAGGAGGAAGGGGACTGCCCCCTCTAGCCACAAAGTGAATCTTAAAATTTTTAACTTAGGTAAATAATATATATATACTTACTGAAAAATTAACTACTTAATAAAAAGAAAATGGATATTAATAATAAAGAACAATAGTCTAAACGCTAAGGGGTGAAATAATCGTCCAAAATGTTCACTAGCTCTCGGTCTATTACATTTAGTATCTGGCCACGGAGCGATGTTCGGTAACTTTTTGCTTCAGTTAAAAGCTATTTATTAATATTATTTTTAATTCCTCGCCCGCACCCCCAGTCGCACCCCTGTGTCCGAAACCGCGCACCTCGCCCCAGCCCGAAACCCCAACCACTGCACCCCCAGATCCACTCCCACACCGCCCCCGAAACACTGCACAGGGCCCCCGCACCCAGTTTTTGCATTTCTAGCCTTCTAAGAGCCCACAGATTATGTTGTGTATATAGGTATATAAATAAATACCATTTCAATATAAATTTATTAAACCAATTATTTTACAAGAATTAATGTATACATTGTATTTTAGCTTCGACTCCGGAGATTGCCTCTCCCCCATCGAGTGTCCTTGATCATCTTTAGTCCTTGTTTTTAATAAGAGGAAAAAACTAATTATAGAAAAAAAACTCTTTTCCGATAATTATTCCAATACCATATTGCGGAAATTAATCCATCCAAATAATCTCCCGGCTTCCATTTTTTCATAAATAAATACCGTATAATTATTTTTTTTAATTAAATAACTATTTATCGAGTTTGTGGGATTCAAAACTGGATTTATAATAAATAAATTTTTTTTTTTTTTTTTTTTTTTATAAATTTTATTAAACCAATTATTTTACATGAATTTATGCATACATTGTTTTTGAGCTTCGATTCCGGAGATTACTTCTCCACCATCGAGTGTCCTTGATCATCTTTTAGTCCTTGTTTTTAATAAGAGGAAAAAACTATTTAAAGAAAAAAACCTCTTTTCCGATAATTATTTGAATTCCATTATCCATTCCCCCCAATTGAGACCTCTCACTTCCTTCAATCAATTAAATTCCCAAACTTTTAATATATACTAATATTTGTAATGATCTTTTTGTGGGATTTAAAATTAAAAAACCAATTATTTATTAAGAGGAAATTGAATAAAAATGTAATTTTACATTTTTATCTAGACAACCACCTGTGAATAATTATTTCAATTAACAAAAAACACATAAAAAACAACTTTGCCGAAGATGAGACCGTGACAGATCGAAATGTCAACACAAAACCCTCCTAACCCCGTGAATTTCATCCAAATCGTTAGAGGCGTTTTCGAGAAACCGATTCTATATACTATATATATATATATATACTAGCTGCAAGGCCCGCCATCGGCGGCCCTCTTGCTAGCCGGCAACTTTTCGCGGAAACCATTGAAACAGACAGACAGACAGACATACATACATACATACAGACAGGAATTTTGTTGAGGGTGTTTTCGTTCTTAACTTTGCTTGAAACGTGTGCAACCAAAATTTGGCGTGATTTGGAGCAATGTACAGACAAAACCTTAATTTTATATATAGATATATAGATATAGTTACAAGAATTGCTCTTTTAATATAATAAGATAAGATTTATATTTATTTATATTATTTCTTGTAAATGCCAGCACCCGGTGGTCCAGTTTCAAATAAAAGCTGCAGTACTCCTTCTAGCCTACCTATATCGAGTTAAATTTTCGAATTTCGTAGCTCTGAGACTTACGGTTGCGAAACGTAGTGGGGTACATACATACGTACGTATGTACGTACTCACTGACCAAAAATATTGACTTTTCTACATTCGTAAACAAGTTACTATTTTTTCCATTATACTTTGCAAAACATCTGCATTTGACAACTATAAATATTCCACTCACAATGAAAATTCAATTGGGAAAGGGCAATCAAACAAATATCAAAAGCTAGGTATATATTAATTTAACATTTTTCAAAATTTTCGAGTAGAATTGATTAGTGTATTCATACTCTTCATCTATGAATAAATGTAGTAAAATTACTATCTATAACGGCTTGGATTATTGAATAGATGACAATTCCATATGATTCTTTTAGAAATTTTAAATGTGCTACTATGTCGGCAAATTGAACTTTGATGGTCTCATGATTTTACAATGATATTTGTTTATTAAGAGAATGGAAGAGGCCTATGTTCAGGAGTGAACGTTAACAGGCTAAAGAAGAAGAAGAAGAAGAAGATTTGTTTATTGTCCCATGGGTAGTCTAATGCAAAAATATCGTGAGATTATTGCGAAAAGTCATTAAGTAACATTTTCATAATTTGAGATAACCCAATTTCAAATTTACGATTAGTTTTAAAAATACTTAAGTAGCGATTTAATTGTTTAGCTTTTTTTTGTTTTTTGTAATTATAAATATGTTTCATACTTCACACAATTGAATAAAATACTTTACATATATATATTTTTTTTCGCTCTGTAAAATCAGAACATTGTGCACTTAGTGAAATTATTTTTTTCGTTTAATAGAGTTTGTGTTATTTTGATTCCCTTAAAGTATTTTCATATCGATAAATATTATCGAAACTCACAACTACATACTATTAAATGAAAATCCACCAAAAGTGTACTTAGTGACTTTTCGCAAGAAGCCCATGATATATACAATAGAGCAAAAATAATAATACATAGTATAATAACAATATAATGGAAAATAATTTTCAGCTATACCAAAAAAGCTTTCCTCATGAAAAAAAATTGTGTGAGGCTCATCCACGTAAACTCACGGCGGAAGCGAAACTTCTTTAGGAGTAAATGTTATTTGTATATAACGGCCAAAAAGTTTATTCCCCTTAAAAATCACACTCGAAAGACATATATCTATTAAGCTTAAAAAAGATATATTCAAATAAGATCTACGGCTAAATAATTTAAATTTCCTTTTAATCAATATTATTTGTCATGAATTTTTAGTGAGTTTTAAAATAATAATTTAAATTTCCTAATTTTTATAAATTTTATTTTTCACGAACCATTTGTAGGTTTTCAAAAAATTATTTCCCCTCTATTGAGTCATTTCCCCTTTAATGGAACAAAAAAAAATCAAACAGATACGTGCCTAAAGAAGTTTCACTTCAAAAAAAGGAAATAAAATTCATATCAATTTGCGAGTAGGTATATATAGTAAATAAATATATATGTTTGTAATAGGGTTTCATGTTGGAAACAAATTGAGCAAGGAGACTTTCAATTCAAATTGGTAAAATAAAATATAAACTTGAAAGGAAAGTTATTTTTCGTTTCCGTTGCCCAAATGGAAATGTCGACAAATTCCGTTGGAAATGTTTATTTATAACTTCGAACAGATAAACGCACAATTTGAAAGAATTGGAAGAGGAGCCCGGAGTTCAAAGTGAACTCGATTAGGAGCCCAAAAGGTGGAAATCCGAGAAAAACCACCACCCTTTCGGTTGTGGGATCTTATTTATTTTATTTATTTTTTGTCTTCTTTTGAGAGAATTCTGTAAGAGCATTGTGGCTCGTAAACTAAATATAGATACAAGCTTGAAATTTACAAGCTATATTTATTAGCCCCCCCCCCCCTACAAAAAAAACAATATTAAAATTTTGATCGAATTGTTATTTTGGGGAGTGCCGAATTTTTCGTGGGGTCAAAAATATTTTTTTTTAATTTCGAGTGTGGTGTATGCTCCATAAGACCCCTTTAAGTAGAATTAGTTTGTTTTTTCCCCTTTAGACTGTCATTTCCAACTAAATTAAATTAAAAATAAATTCAGTCTAATTCTTCTTAAAGGTGCCTTCCCACGGGCTGTGATTTCGCGAATCGCGCCGCGCCTGCTCGCGCCAACAGGCCGTGGGAAGGGTACCGCCCGAGGTAGCGCGGCCTTACCTGTGGCGCGCGTCCGATAAAAATGCAAGTCGATTATAGAAGAAATAACATAGGTGGCTTGCCACGGCCTCTGTGATTTTGTTGATCTCGTCGCGCCAACGCGCCGTGGGAAGGGTTCCGCCCGAGGTAGCGCGGCTCGACGTGTGGAAACCCTTTCTATCCATTTGAAATGGATAACTTCGCGCGACATTCAATTCCCTTTCTCAACCATCACAAGACATGCAAAACTTATAAAAAAACAACTTAAACTTCATTTTTATTCAACTACCTGTTAATAATTAGTTTAATTAAAAAATCTATTAAAATATTTTTTTCAAAAGTGAGAGCTGGTTTTAAGTGGATGATTGTTCCATTTCTTCAGCACTGTTTACCAATAATAATGAAGTCGTCAAAAACTCAATGTAGCTTGGTTATTCCTCAAGTATTAAATGAGAATCGATGGACATTTTCAATTTTCAGTCGATATCTCTTTATTTTCATCAAAGTAACGGAACGATAACAACACAGTTGCTTTTTTTTTTTACTTTTTTATGCTATGGTTACTAGTAAAATTTTCCTCTCCTAATTTACACCCTCTTTCTATATTTCAATCGGATTACAATCTATACACGACTAACATCTTATGACACTTAAGTACACCAATTAAAAAAAAGACATTGAAAAAATCACAAAAAACGAAAAATCTTTCTTGTAAATGCCAGCACCCGGTGATCCAGTTTCAAACAAAAGATGCAGTACTCCTTCTAGCCTATATCGAGCTAAAGTTTCGAATTTTGTAGCTCTGAGACTTTTTAAAACTTTTAAACTTTTTTAATCATCATTCTCAATTTCTGAAAAAAAATTCTCAAGAAAATAGCAAAAAACTTTTTTGAACTTTAATCATCATTCTCAATTTCTGAAGAAAATTTCTCAAGAAATAGAAATTTTTTAAACTTTTTTAATCATCATTCTCAATTTCTAAAGAAAATTGATCATTCTCTTTCCCAAGAAAATAGCTAAAAACTTTTTAAAACATCTTAACAAATTTTATAACTTCTTAAAACATTTTATAACATCCTAAAACATCTTATAACATTTAAAACATCTTATAACATCTTAAAAACATATTATAACATCTTAAAATATCTTTAAACATCTTATAATAATCTTGGGACAGTGAGCGATGAGCTCGGGGAACAGTTTCATCACGATATTTCAGCTATGGAAAAGGAGTATCAAAGAAAATGGAATCCTAGAATGATCGCCGATTATTCTCGGATCATCAAGAGGAATGTCCCACAGATGAAATCTATTTTACTTAGAGAAAGTGGTGTAGGTTTTAGGTGAAACATGATATTTATTAATAAAGTAAAGGGTGTGTAGTTTCACAGTGAATGAAATAAAACTCAAAGAGGTTCATACAAACTCAATATATTTCGGATTATTAGTCCATCATCAGGAGTTTACAGGTTAAAACTAATAATATTTGAACATGTGATTACAAATTATAACATCTAAATCATATGTACCAATATAACAAAATATAACATCCAAATCATACGTACCAATATAACACAAGAAAAACATCAACATTTAACAATAATGGATTTAATGATAAAATTAAAAATTTTTAGACAAGTCAACGTAAATATAGAAAAATCTATATATATAAAATTAAGGTTGATATTTTTTTTGTAAAAAGCCCACGTATAAAGAAAGCATCCTTTCCTTCTATATCTTCTTAATATCGCTCTAAGTATGACAGAGACAAGTCCAAGACTTTTCTAATCTATTAGAAATATTATTAATTTATATTTATTTTAGAAATATCGATTTGCTCTTCCGACCTTAGACAAAACGTCAACCGTTTGATAAAGCAAATAGAGAGAGACAATTTTTAATCTTATAGCTATCTATATTTATAAAATTAAGGTTTTGTCTGTACATTGGTTCAAATCACGCCAAATTTTGGTGGCACACGTTTCAAGCAAAGTTATGAACGAAAACACCCTCAACAAAATTCATGTCTGTATGTCTGTCTGTATGTTTCCATCGTTTCCGAAAAGTTGCTCACGATTCACGTAAAAACGGCTGAAGAGATTATTATGAAATTTCATATTTACATCAGATGTCTTCTAACTTACGATTTTAGCTATATAATGTTTTGATATTTTGACCCCAGAAGGGGGTTTGGGGGGGGGGGGGGCGCACGAATGAAAATTATCAAATAACTCCTAAACTAACACTTTTGTAAGAAAACAAAAAAAGGTCACACAACTCAAGAAGAAATCGGATACCACCTCAGAGCAACAGGATATAATAAAAACAGGTATGATAACGTTTCATCCTAGAGTTGTGAACTTGACTGATGTTAAGATTGAACCTAAAGAAATAGAGCTTCTAAATAAAGGTTTAAAATACGCACCAAATCAAAAAATTTCGCCACAAGTCTTTCTAACTACAGCCATTAACACTGAACTGGCCCTAACAGGAAAACCAACAGAAGTCAAAACTGAGATGGCCCTAACAATTAAAAACACAATCAAGAAACACCATAGCTTTGCCCTCCAAGACGAAAATAGATCTATTAATAATCTAAAATCCAAAATTACAGAAAATGGGATAATAGTGTCAAGAGCAGACAAAGTCCAGTCAATCACTTTGGTCAGAAAGGGGGATTACGTTACCAAAATGGAAGACTTCATTTCATCAAGTGAGACATCTGTACTTACGGCCGATCCTACATCCAAATATCAATCTTGTGTGACTAAATTATTGAATGAACTGGCAAGTAATTTACTCCCCACAAAGGCCCCATTCCAGATGAAAAATATGAACCCCAAAGCCCCAATCTTATATAGACTCCCCAAAATTCACAAACCGGATACCCCTTTCAGACCCATAGCCTCTTATATAAACGCCCCCATGTGAAGACTGTGACTCGTTTTATATTGGTCAGACGGGCAGAACTTTCAAACCCCGGTATAAAGAACATATGATTTCGTTAAGAAAGTTGCATTCAGACACTACACATAGTGATCCAACCTCCGCCTTCGCAGATCACCTTGTTGAAAACAATCACTCACCTTCACTCCAGATCCTATACCACTACACTTCGCCTCTAAAAGCCGAAAATTAGACCTATTAGAATCAACTGAAATTAAGAAAGCTATAATCGAAAAAGATATGATTCTCAATAAACAGCAGGATATTAGAAATTCCACAATAATAGATCTATTAATTGACAAAAATTAAAATACTTAACACTCTTAAAGTCACTCTTTCTCAACCATATACTATTTTCCAAAGTACAATCAAAATTCTAATCTAACCACGCGCTCTCAGCCTTCTAAAAAAATGACATATACTGATATATGAGATAGCCACAAAATTGTTGTATATTGTAATTTATCTCATCTAATTTATCTCTATTTTGTTTTATTTTAATCTTTATCTCTATATGTAATTTATGCTTATTTGTACATTGATATTTATAAATTATTTTTGTGTTTATGACTTAAATTTGTAATTTTATTATCCTAATTTAATTCTATAAATTTATTTATATTTATACTTGTAATTAAAGGTTTTTTATTTATATTAATATTAATATTTACCTAGATTTTTTATATTTATATTTAAGTATATATTTAAATTTTTTTTTGTAATTTTATATTTTTAATTTTATTTATATTTTTATTTTATTTTTTGTTCTGAATTTGATGGTAATTTTTGTTTTCTAATTCTTGTTTTTATTTTATATTTTTCTATATTTACGTTGACTTGTCTAAAAAATTTTAATTTTATCATAATTATTGTTAAATGTTGATGTTTTTCTTGTGTTATATTGGTACGTATGATTTGGATGTTATATTTTGTTATATTGGTACATATGATTTAGATGTTATAATTTGTGATCACATATTCAAATATTATTAGTTTTAACCTGTAAACTCCTGATGATGGACTAATAATCCGAAATATATTGAGTTTGTATAAACCTCTTTGAGTTTTATTTCATTCACTGTGAATCCACACACCCTTTACTTTATTAATTAATATCATGGTTCACCTAAAACGTACACCAATTTCTCTAAGTAAAATAGATTTCATTTTTCTGTTATTCACAGTTTTTGACTTATTCTGAAAGAAAAACCGACCAGTTACCTTTGTAGGCTAACAAAGCGCATATTTTTATGAAAACGTGTATGAACTTTATCTATGGAAGCTATAGTACCTATAGTTTCATGTAGAATACAAAACTTTTAAGTCAAATTTATATTATTAGAATTAGATTACATTAAAAAACACATTTCCGGAGCTGCCATTCCAATATTTCACTTATTCTATTTAATGAAAATTGTGTGCCTATTTGTATGGATATATGTATACCTAATATAAATGGAGATTTAGTTTTTCATTAGAAAATTAAAAAACATGTATAATTATTGATGTATATACATATATATGTGAACTTATTTAATAAAATTGCAGTTTTAAACAAAATTTAATCATAATGATTTGCATACAAATGGTCTAATCTTGATAGGAAATATTTAAAAAATTGTATCATCATACATCAAAGCAGATTTAATGATATTACCTATTTTTTATTACAAACCATAAAGTATAAAGCTGGTTAATGGAATATTATTTTATTGTAACAAGCAAATCCAATTATTTATAATAGGATTTCAGGTATTATATTTTCTTTCATGCTAAATTAATATTAATTATAATTTATACCCTTAATATTCTGTGAGGAGAGTTATTTAGTGTGTTGGAAAGATTCTGACTAATGAGCTGAATTTTAGCAGACATATTGGTTTTAATAAAATTGACCATCTGAACTCACTGTTCACTAATGAAAAATTGTCAAATCATTAAAATTCTCCTCATAAGTTATTTATAATGTTTCACCTAGAACCGACACCAAAATTATTAAAATTATGTTCTGATTCGAGAAAAGGTTTTCACTTTTTCTCTTCACTTTGTATTTGTAATAGAAAAAATTGATTAAATTATTTCCAGAGAGAAAGATAGTTTATCGGCAATGGCTAGAATCATTTAACACATTGAGTGTCGGCAAAATTTGATGATCGTCACGGGATCGGTAAAACAAACCGTGTGCGTGAGTATGGCTTTGAATTTAAAACAAACAAATATGTAATGTGGCCATCTCATTACATACTTTACCATAAACCTGCCCCCCCCCCCCAGGATAGCTGATTTTCGCATTGATAGTTTCATAAGACCTTATAGGCTAAGTGCAAAAAAATTTGGTCCAAATCGGATATATGGTCAAATTCAATTTTGGTCCAATTTCTAATCAGCCCTCAATTTCAATATAAAATACTTATCTTGTATTGTTAGAGTTCGTGGCTGTGATGAAACTGTATTAGATAAAGGAGGAGGTATCAGCCAAAGATGGAATCACTGGCTTCAATAAAACACCTTTAATAAAACGTTTCGGCCTGAATTTATTTGGCCATCTTCAGTTAATTAGGAGTTATACAAAAAATTTGCATCGAGAAAAGAAGGTGAATAGAAAGAAATTTCAGGAATTAGCTCAGAAATGAAGGTACTTCTGGATGCGGGTCTTGAAAGACTTAAGGTTATGACGCTGGAAAGACGGATAGGGGAAGAGAGTTCCAATCTCTAGAAGATATAGGGATAAACGAGTTAGCGAATACGTTTGTGTTTTGCTCAAATGATTCTATAGGTTTGATTTTACTTTGGGCTATGGCATAATCAAACTAAATCAAATAAGCCGGCCAAATGATGGAGAACCGCATACTGAGGGTTATAACTCCCATAATACTTGAGATATCAAATTCCTTCTTATCCGTCGTTGGTAAGAAAGGAATAAGCAAATTTGTGGATTTTTTAAAAATAATTTTATGTTAAGGCGTTTCTAAACTTCTGCAGGTACAAAACTAATCTAAAGACGGCTAATTTGAACCTCTTTCACATTGACATTTTAAATCGAAATAAATTTAAAAAAATTTAACCTAATTCTACTTAATAATAAATATATTTACAAGGATACCTCACATTCTATCTGATAAGAAATTATTTTTCATATTTGGTTCACATAAAACTCGAACTTTCCCAAAATAAAATAATTTAAATTTCAAAACGATTTCTGATTTGCACGAATGAATTAAATAAATACATAATAACATAATATCATAAAGAGAAACAAAGAGGTTGTCCTCTGTTTGGTGCAAATAAACATACTTGCACAGTACACACATATATATATCAAATACAGATATATGTATATACCTATATTATTTATTTATTTGAGACTTTAGTTTCGAATGCTTGGCCTTCATCATCTTTTTTAGTGATAAATATTATTTTTCAATTAAAAAGACTTATGATGTAGGCCAAGCATTCTAAACTATTGTCTCAAACAAATAAATATTATATAACTATACATATCTATATTTGAAATATATGTGGGTATGTCAAGCAGAGGACAACCTCTTTTTTCTCTTTATGATTCAATAACTCTGCTACTCTCGGCAAAATACAAGCTTTTCAATAAATACATAATATAATTTCTAAATTCCATGTTTTTATTCTACTATTTAGTCTACAAGCTACAATGCTCTGAAAAACAGGCAGACTGACTTTCTAGCTACACTAATAGGCTCCAGTTTTACTTAAAGAAAAAAGTACATGCTCAATATGGTATTTCAAATTAAAAGCTATCGATTAATATAAAATTTATTTTTTTGTATTCCCAGATCCGACTCCAGCAGATATATATTTGTTTTTTACTCACTTATTGCACAAAAAACAAATCCAACAAAGCAAATTTTGCAGAAATGGAGTGAGATAAAATAAATAAACTGAAAATTGCAAAAGGTGAATTTATTGTATTGAAGACAATCGAGAAAATCGTTTTGAGGTTGACCTGAATATCTCACCCCTTTCTTTATCCCTCAACATATGTATGTAGTGGATCCCTATTACAATTCTATTTGTTCGTTTTCTTGTTGGAATGATTATTTTTCTTATTTCCGAAAGAAATTGTTTATGTTAGGTAAAATAAAAAAAATAAAAAAATAATAAAAAATAGAAGATGTTTGTCAGTCAGTCGAGAATTTAGTACTCTCAAGGTCGGTGGTGGCGAAACTTTGACTAGCGAGTTAGACACTGACCCACGAAACCTTTTTAATTGATCCGAACGATGATTTTTATAAAGTTATATTTTTTATATCATAAAAGAGTGAACAAACAATCGAAAATATGAAAAAATTAAAGTAGGTAGATATAAATATTGAATGTCGAAATGGACAACTTGTATTAAGAATGTTTGAAAATATTAAAATACTTGTGACTAACTTGACATCTTCACTTCAAAGATTTGGAAATGAAAATCATAAAATATTTTTCTCAATTACAAAAATATTTTCAAAACAATAATTTTTGAAAATACGCTTGAGATTTAAGAAAATGCAATTAAAAAATATTTAATTATTATTAGGAAAAAACAAGCTTTTCAGAAAAGACTTAATCAATTTAAAAGTTTGGAAAATTCATTTCATTTTATCTTATACCAGGGCTGTCCAACCTGTGGCCTGCGGAGGCATACGGCCCAGCACTGTTTAATAGTTCTGATCCAACATCAAATCATAAACTTCCTTAAACATTATGATGAAATTTCGAATATTTAAAAAAATTTCTTATTCTCAAATTTTCATTTTCTAAAATATTTATTATTTCAATAATTTATATGCTACGACAGGCCAAAATAAGTCAAATTAAAAAAATATGTTCATTGATAAATTCAGAAATTAGAGTAAGAAAAATTGTTAAAAAAACCAAATGAAACGAAACGATGATTCGTGAAATGAAATACGATTCTGTTGCAGCTTAAAGAAATTTTTCATTTCACCTTCTCTAAATCAGTCAGATTTTTTGTTGCTAAAAAGTCGATGAAAATTTTTTTGGCTGGAGACGAAAGTACACTCCTGTTTGGTCCTAGGTGCCGGATAGAAATTTAAAATTTTTTAAGAAAATAATATTATTAACCTTTATTTCGATGCTCCAACAACCCCTAGGTAATAAGGACTTTATTGCCAGAGTCACGAGGCAAGCCAAGGGAA
Source organism: Forficula auricularia (assembly GCA_024734495.1). Lineage (NCBI taxonomy): Eukaryota > Metazoa > Arthropoda > Insecta > Dermaptera > Forficulidae > Forficula > Forficula auricularia. Next base: position 5,066,440 of record JALMQS010000117.1, read on the forward strand.
TTTTCTAGAAACGAAAGAACAATTCGAAGGATCCGGTCTTCTTCGGCCACCAATGATAGAGTTCTCTTTCAGTCACGTGATTCTCTGACTATGAGAACGTCATGGGGTGGGTTCAGCGTTATGCTAATTCAGCCAATAGAGGAAATTCAACGAACATGAGGCCACAATTACCAAAATGGTGATATACCACATCTGAAATATAGAACGAATAATTTTTTTCCACTCAAATATATCGATCTTCATCATTAAAAACAATTCATGATACATCTAATTTACTAGTTGATTTTCTCGTATGATTCTCTTTAGAATATTAAGTTGTTAATACAAATTAATAAGAAGGGGAAAGGAGAAATTGCATAACCTTGTTTTAAGGTAATTTGTAAATTGGAAATTATGTTTTCCAATCTTATGTAATTAAAATTAATTTACTGAAGCATTTAAGTTTTTATTGTTCCTATAAAGTTTCCCGTTTGTTTGACCCACCTTATATCAGAGCGAAATCGAATGCCTCCTCTAGATGGTATGGGGTATATATATTTGAGCTTTGTTGGACAGATTTTTCATTACATTTTGAGAGTTCTGGAAAGGTATTTTTACAAAGGCTACTCGAAAGGTGTCATTTATTGTATTTAGTTCGGATTGGTGGAGTATAAGTTGCCTCAGGTTTTCTCAATAAAAGCCAAAGTTCGGATTAAACGAAAATTCTTTTAAAGATAAGATTTATTTCATTCAGAGAAAAACAGTAATCAGATGTATGACAATAAAATTCAAGATACCAAATACTCACAGCCGTAATTGATAACTTATAACCATTTACTAAACATAAAAATATTTGTTATCTTCTATATCTTTGATTTAATTCTTAAATCAAAGATATAATGCACGGTAATTACAGAAATCACATGAAAAAGGTTTCTCCTGGGAAGGACAATTTTATAATGATATTGATACAAGAAGAAGTTGCACCAAGAAGGTACAACCTCTGAAGTCCGTGGTGGACCCTTGTAACGTGAAGGTAAGGGGAGATTTAGGGATTGGGTAGCAGTCGAAGGTATCTGTGGATGCTGGTCTTGAAAGATTGAAGGTTATAAGTAGCTGGAAAGACGGTCTGGGGAAGAGAGTTCCAGTCTCTAGATGTCATAGGGATAAATGAATTGGCAAATGCGTTTGTTCGATTAGTATCTAGTTTAAGCGGGTAGGGGTGTTGAATTTTAGAAAATCGTGTATTTCGCGCAAATGAAGCCTTTGGTGGGATTATCGATTTTATTTCGTCAGAACGAAAGCCATGGTAATATCTCTAAAAAAAGGAAAGGGCGGAGACAGATCTACGATGGGCTAGGGTGTCGAGAGTGTCAGTTAATGTAGGATCGCCTATCAGTCTGATAGCTCGCCTCTGAATTGCATCTAAGGTATTAAAAGAATACTTGGAGGCTCCTCTCCACAAATGCGAGCAATATTCAAGACAGGGGCGAATTTGAGCCTTGTATAATATAAGGAGTTGAGTGGGGGTGAAAAATCGTTTTGTTCGGAAAAGAAAGCCAAGCTTACATGCTGCAGCTTTTGCTACTGAGATAATATGGTCATTCCAAGAGAGGTCAGAACCTAAGGTGACACCTAACATTGATATTTTATTACGAAATTCCAATGAGCTCGAATCAAAGGAAATGTCCGGAAGGTTTCTATCTGCGCGCCTAGATTTCTTTTTGTGATAATATCGTCGATTACATCGTGGACAGATGTGCTCAGGGATTGCTCCTTTTGGCCGTAAATGCACATTTTCTCTGTGTTCTTTTACGTGATGCTTTAACTTTGCACGGTAATTACAGAAATCACATGAAAAAGGTTTCTCCTGGGATATACTGTGGTTTATATCAAACATTTCTATTCAAAGATATCAATTCCGAAATTTCATGGAAAAGTGAAAACTTTTTCCAGCCTCGATATACGCTCTCCGCAAACTGACATGGTGTTTCGGAACTTTTTTTACCAGTAAATCATTTGAGCTAAAAACTTATTAAATTAAACTTTTCTGACATATTTTTCAGTTTACTAGCAATCATGGATCGGATCATATTTTTTCCTATTTTCTACATTTATCAAGCGGTACTTCTATAGATAAAAAATTTCATGTATAATTAGTTCTTTGTTTTGGAAATACAATATTTTGAGCACAGGACACATTTACAACTTATACTTTTTTAATTTATCAAGGGTTTCAAAATTCAAACAGACACACATGGGACAGAAAAAAGGATTAAGAAAAATCATTGATTCTGTCCTCTGCTTGACCCAAATAAACATACCATATATATATATGTGTATATTTGCATCAATCAGAGGACAAGCTCATTGATTTTTCTTTATGAATCAATAACTCTGTTACTTTTGGCAAAACAAAATCTTTTCAAAAAAAAAAGAATGATGATTTTAAACAAGTTTCTTGAAATAAGCTTTTATTGTTAAGACATTACAAAACATGTCATCGGATTTGCTTGTGTGAAACCTGAGCTTGATTTGCTTTGGCAATTTTTTTTAATATTAGGTCTTATATGATCTTTCATTTATTTATCGGGCGGACCTGCCTGCTTTCAGGGTCCACTGGTTGAAAAACTAGTTTAACCTCTCCTAATATCCTGTCCCGGTTGTCCGGTCAGCTGACTCCTTAATCCGGGGCTGATCTCTGTATTTTGATTTAATTTACATCTGGTTTATGAATAAAGATTTTTATTTTAGGGGTAGATACTCAACAAGTTGTAACTTATCAATACCTGGATATCACTAACTAAATACTTTTAGTAGATAATCAGAACATCATTCAAAAAGTCTCTATCATAATTCTATAGATCCATGATATAGTGATGAAAATTAATCTGATCCAAAGGATTAGTTTATTCGGTAGGCATTCAGAATGACTAATCGATTATACCTTCAATTCAACACGCGAATACCGAGTTTCAATGAACGTTTTAGATTAAACAGTTTTTTTTTTATTATTTCATCTAAATGTTAATTAAAAACACAAATCAGTTTTATGTATTTGTTCCATCCTGAATATGAGAAAAAAACTCTTTTTCGGGAAAAAACTTATTATGTGACATATTGAATTTCAATGAAATTTAATCCAAATGTAAAACTTTTTGACAGTATAAGATACCAAAAGTAATTGAAAAGATACGTGACACGAAAGTCATGAAAAATTGATTCTCAAGATAGAATACATAATCCCACCAGAATTTTGGCCTTGTTTCTAAGGCATCATGGTCTTTTCGGAAACGCTCTGAGTTACTCGTGAAATTATTTTGTTTGCTTTTCTTTGATTTGTAGTTTTTATTTATGATATCAAGTGTCATCAAAAATCAACTTAATTAGGTGTCTTTAATTTAATATAGGTGATCAAAATTACTGCTCCTATCGATCCTGTGCAAATAAACTGATGTAAAAACCATAACCATAGAGAACTTTTCCACTCCAAATAAAACAAACTTGACTACTAAATGTTATTAAATTTCCTAAGGAAATTTTACTCGCTTGTAAAGAATGACTTCAAACGTGTAAAATTAGCAGAATATTCGTTAAATTTATGAAAGAAAAATAATGATTAACCCAAATCTTTTCTTTTGAAATGAATTTGATTATCGAAAACATTTTTGTTAGTGTCCATTTAGCCAGATCCTATGTCTTGTGGTTTTAATTATTTGTTCTATACATGTGTGTGTTGCATTTTACAATTGTCAGTGAGAGCCTTAAATTTAAACATTCTATTCAATCACGTGAAATAACACAGGTCTGGGATAAATAAGTGGGCTCCCCATATTTTGGTTTTTAAAAATATTTCTATATGTATTTTTTTTTTAATAATACAAATTACTTATGAATTTAATTTAAAGATTCGCTAAAAAGATTAATACCTATAATTTTTTTTGAGTCGAATCATTGGGGTGACATCAGAGGACTACTTGAAGCTTTTTCTTCCGATTGAAATATTCAGAGAAATAATAAACAAAGGAAAAAATGTTTAAAATTCTGCTTTGATTTCTAACGCTTACGCATAAGAATTTTTACTTAGAAAACTTCGAAATTTTTTAGGCTTTAAATGGAAAACATTCCGATAAACAGAAGAAAAAAGCAAATCATTGATCTAATTTGGTCATAGACAGTACCGAAAATTCAAATCTTTTTATTGTTAAATTTTGAGTTTGTCAAACTCTCTGCAATCAGGTTCAAAATCGTTATTTTATTAATTAATTTCAAAATTTAATAAAATTTAATAAAAAATTTAATAAAAATGTTTTTACTTGCTCCTACTAATAAAGGAGCAGTTTAGAAGCCAATGTAGCCAATTCTAATTTTGAAAAATTTCTATATTTCCTAAATTATTATCCAACAAATTAAGTTTATTTTTTTAATATAGTTTTGAGTAGTTTCTTTGCTTCGCTTTTCATCAGAAAGGACTAGTTTTTATTTTTTCTGGTTATGTTTTATAATGAGATTAAAAAACATCAATTTTTAATGACTTTTGTGGACTTTTTAATTCAAAGGAATATGATGTTTTTAAAGAGAGTCAGTAGATTAGAAATTCTGGGACTAATTTCCAATTTTATTACAATCAAAAGATCAAATGATCTAGGTGATAGTTCCAGGCTGGACTAGTCATTATTCAAACAGTAATCAGGGCCGTCTCAATCGATATCTTGTCGACTATAAATTGAAGAAACCAAATTTTTGCTCAATTGGTTGGTGATTTTCATATATTTCGTGAAAATATTATTCGATTCATTTTTACTTAAACGAACTTTTAGAAAAAAATCCGTTATATTGGAATGTGGTACATGGGATTGTCCTCTGACCATGATTAAGTTTCATACATATTTAACTAGCCTGGTAAGCTAATGTCTAATTAGTTCTATGCTTCAATCAGCTCAGTAGACCATATGTCTTTCAAAGAGAATCCTAATTATTCCAAATTGAAATGCACTTCATTTGCAGAGTAATTACGATATCTTCTCGACTATAAATTGAAGAAACTAAATTTTTACTCAATTGGTTGGTGATTTTCATATATTTCGTGAAAATATTATTCGATTCATTTTTACTTAAACGAACTTTTAGAAAAAATCCGTCATATTGGAACGTGGTACATACCATACCATATATAGAATATACCAGAACTTTATATACAATATACATATATACATGTAGGACAAAGAATTCAAATGTGTGTTAAGTGTTTATAACAGTAGGTAATTTGACTATAGATTATATTTTGTACAACCGGCAAAGTCTATTTATTTATCACAGACTGTGTTCTTTCTTAAAGTTGTAACAGAATCATTTTCATTCTAAGTATTGGTAAGTGGTTCTTGCCACTACGTGGTCAAAAATATAACTAAAACAAACGGGTACACGGCTGCACAGTTATCAAACAGGCCGAGGATAATTTTTCAAAATTAAGATGCCGAAGAATATTTAAATTACATAAGATAGTAATCAATCAACTAATAATATATCTTTTTTTATTTTTTATTTAATAATTTTCTTTATACAATAAAAATAAATATGACCCGATTGTGTTAATTTTTATTTTGACCATCAGTCAGCGCAGTTTAGCAACGGGAAGATACAAATTGGCATCAATTTTTGCAAATAGTATTGAATTTTGCTATAAAGACAACGAATGATAGCTATGTCATTTATCTGGTCCAACTAATGTGAATATTTAATTTTTTACATTCAAATCAGCTGAAAATAAATTAGTAACGGAATTAGTTACGGATGATAAAGATTCAGCCACGCCTGGGATTCGTAGGGTTTGCATTCGATTAGACTGATTCGTAATGCTGGTTGCATTGTTAGGTGCTAAATATGTTGCTAGTAGAACAGTCGATTTGATATTTGATTCATTTTATGATTTTTATTTTGTGGATATACACATGATACTGAACTTATATTACAGAAAGAGAAAAAATGATGATGAGAACTCGGTAGGCTGTTCACAAATTTTGGTGGTATAGATATTTTTTATCAGCGAAGAGGATTAAGCTATAAAAAGTCCTATAACTAATACTACTCCTGAAGTGTGTAAATTAGATAAAGTGGAAGATAATTTAGGTGCTGATCTTCAGTCAAATTTACCTGCCGATACATAATTATCTAGATGATAAGAAGATTGTAAATGGCAGAAAGAATGTGGCAAGAAATGATTTCCAATCTCTAGAAGTCATAGGGATAAACGATTTGTTCTATAATATTATATTTTTCTAAAGAAAATAAAGTTTGAGGTAGGTCCGCTTTAGTTTGTTTTTACTTACACAAAATTAGTCTAGGTTGAATTAAGAAAACAACACTTTATTGTAGCCCATACCAGATAATGCTGTGAATTGTAAGCACTACATCAGAGTTGGAAGTGGGCAGATAAACATTATATTGATTTGAATTTAACAAATTTGGAAAGTGTATGATATTTGATAATTCGAATTTACTCTATCATTCCTTAGGGATAGAATTCAGAAATGATTGAAAACAGTAAAGAGTATTAAATATTTTTTAACTCTCCCATTAGAATACATGTATTTGCCAGTTGGTGGTAGAAAATCTACATATGGGAGTGTGAGAGCGAAATTTTTTCTCTCTCCCTAGATAAAAAAAGGATTAAATTAAAATACTAGGTAGGTTTCACATAAATAAAAAATAATACCTATATAAGAATATAAAAAAAAATTTGTTTACAAATTTTAAGACATTAATTAGCTAGATAAAATTTACATCTAGATTGGAAAAGTGATTGGTATTTAAGTATTCAAATCGTATGTGAAAAATGTTGTCTTGATTCGTATTTTCCAAATGTCTAAAAAACTAAACTATTTTAATAAAAAGAAATAAGGGATTTCACGGTGTTTCGGTTAGCAATAAAACTTTGTATAGTAAACATCGAAAAATTCATATTTTAAGACAGAGGTTCTTAAACTTATGTAGTCCGAGGATCTCTTCTTGTATAACATTTTTTTTTCAGAACCCCATCCCAACCCTAAGCATTTTACGCCGTTCTTGAGACTTGATTTCTGGCTCAATAATCTGACAGTCAGTATGTTATAATAAATATTGGTAAAATTTTATCTTTGGTTAACTAAATAAATAGTCTTGTGTATTTATAGTGATCAACATTAGTTTTATTACCATATATAATAAAAAAACAAAATGAACAAAAATGATTAGGTTTTTCCCCTTTGGTGTAAATACAAAATAAGTGTATTATCGGTACTTAAATATATAGTACCTGGAGCCACCGAGCAATGTACGGCAACCAAATTAAAAAAATACGAATATATAGTACACCTCCCCTGAATCCACCCGAAACCAGGCACCTCGCCACCCCCACTCCGCCCTCCCCTCCGCTCCCAAAACCCCGCACCGCCACCCCCGGATCCCACACAACTCCACTCCACCTACTGCACCCTCACATCCACCCCACCCGCACCCAGTTTTTGCATTTCTAGCTTTCTAGTGATCCACATATTATGTGTATATTTGTTTACTCGTACACCAATTTGCCCACATTGATTCATATTGATAAAAACATTATAAAAAATAAATAGGAAAATAATAATAAAAAAATAATCGTATAGGATTTGAAATAAAAATATAAAATTAAATAAGATTTGTTTCCAAGTTATATAAAAAAAGCCACTTCAACCACTTTATTTGTAAACACACCTGTTTTGTTATGAATCCACCTGTAATGTTATGATTTAGACACCTGTTAAATTTAAAAAATCCTAATTTTAATATAATATAATAATATTTGTTAGTGGGTTTTAAAATTAAAAAACCAATTAATAAATAAAAGATCATTGAGAAAAATGTAAACAAACTTTTTTATTGAGATTTTCATCTATAAATAATTACTTTAATTAAGAAAAGATCAATTAAGATGAAATTTGTCGAGGTCCAGACCTAGCCAGATTGTTTTCTCATCCTCAAAACTTGTTAATAGAATTGGTTTCATCAAAATCGGTAGAGTCGTTTTCAAAATAGAACAAAGATACAAATATATAAATAAATATACTATATACAATTTTTGCTCGTTTAACAAGAGTAGATTTATAAAAGCTTTTTACTTAAAGAAATGAAACTAGGCTCACTTTTTATATATTATATATGGTCATATAAAACAATATAAGATATATATATAAATTTAGATGTTAATAATTGTAATTGAAATTTGAATATGCCTAATTAAAAGTATGATTTATTATAAAATACGCTTCAATAGTTAAAAAGATAACATGAAATAATTCAAATTAATGAATAAAAAAATGATATTAAAAAAAGCATTAAAAACAAATTATTGGAAAATAATTGAAAAACAAATACAAATGAAAAACACAAGTTAATAATTTATTGTAAATTATATGAATATTGGTTAAATTAGCATTTGTAGTACCCGAGATAATAAAAATCTAATTCAAAACAGTTAAGTATGTGAAAAAATACGTCAAGTTCGGAAAAGGAGTAATATTCTAGATGGCAGCCAAGTTAAAATCGCCTAGAATAATTAAGTTAAGAAAATAGTACTTTCAATTAAAATGAATTATTTCCAATTTGAAAGTAATCTAGATTAATGGATTCTAAATTTTTAATTTAAATTATCTTCCTGAAACTTGACGTTAGTCATTATGCCATTAAGTCACTGAACTAAATTAGTGACCAGCCAAGTTTCATGAAAATAATTTAAATTAAAAATTAAGAATCCACAAATCTAACATAGGTATATTGTCATTCAAAATGGAAACAATGCATTTTTATTGAAAGTACTATTTTCTCAACTTTTAATTATTCTTGTCGAATTCAACTTGTCTGCATTCTAGATTTTTCTACTTTTTCGAACATGGCTTGTTTTTTATAGAAGCATTTTGGGATTTCTCTTCTTTTTGTAATCTCCTAAATTATGTAGATTTTATTTTCATTATTATTTTTTTTTTGGAGGAGGGTTAATTTACCCTACAAATTTTACGTCTTATTTTTAGAAGTTAAGGGTACAAATATTTGTGATTAATTATCACTCTTATTAATCTCCCAAACTTAACAAAATTGCAAAATTTTAGCATCCTAGGGACACATATTTAAAAATTATAAAAATTTTCTTTACAATCTTCACCCCTTCATTTTAGGGATTGAAAGAGATAAATTCTGGGTTTTTTGTTTTTTTCCTTTATTATCACCCCATACCTTAATGCCAAATTTTAGCATAATAGATTCATTTCATATTTTAAGGGTTAAAATAGACAAAGTTTGGATTTTTAGAATTTTGACTTTATTTGTATCCCAACCTCTACCAGCATTCGAAATTTCATGATGCTGGAATGATTAGAAATACCCGATAGCTTTTGATGACCTGTCAGTGAGTGAGTGCCAAAATTAGCTATTTTCCAAAGTCCATATCTCAGAATCTATTTATTCTATATTATTGAAATTTGGTACTCTATTCAAGATGGATTACATAATTACATATGTGTAATTTCAGCTATGTATCTCAATAGCGTACAGCTTGTGCGGCCAATTCTCGAACTTGGTCTGCTCACTTTGGGGACTATGATAAAAAAATATTTATATTTGCTAGCCATTTAACTTTGGCAGGAACAATGAATCTTTTTTAAAATAGTTTATTATGTTGATTCTTTACTTTTACTATACCTTGAAAATGGAGTTTGTTTTTTAAATCAAAATTTCACAATCTTTTTATACTATTACCATTTTATTTTATTTATTTATTTATTATTTTTTTTTAAATTAAAATAAAATATGTATTGAATGTGATATTATTCCAAGAAAATAGGGAGGGTGGATTCGAAAAATCAATTTATATTTCGTTTCATTTTAATACAAAGGGAACTGATGTATAGAAAAGGCAGGCGTTTGATATATTACTTTATTTTACTAATATCTATAAGATTAAAAATTGTCTCTCTCTATTTGCTTTATCAAGCGGTTGACGTTTTGTCTAAGGTCGGAAGAGCAAATCGATATTTCTAAAATAAATATAAATTAATAATATTTCTAATAGATTAGAAAAGTCTTGGACTTGTCTCTGTCATACTTAGAGCGATGTTAAGAAGATATAGGAGGAAAGGAAGGATGCTTTATACGTGGGCTTTTTACAAAAAAATTATCAATTCTCTCTTGGATCAAATTTTAATAAATTATCCTTTTATAAAGAAATTATTATTATATATAATGAAGAAAAAAGTAAATTGATTAGAGCGAGGACGTCTCCTTCCATCAAACAATTCCTCAATTTGAAAATATTTTTTCGCCGAGAGTAGCTGATTTGTGGATTTTTAAGAAAAAAATTATTCGGGATGTCTTCTGTTTGATACAAATTAACATATATTTATCAAAATAAAAAATAGCTATGCTTTAATAAAAAACGTTGTCAAAAAGAAAAAATAACATTCCATCCAGAGTTATCTCAACAAGGTGAGCTTTGTGACGTGTTGGATAAACGCATTCATTTGGCTAAAGAGAGGGGAGATCACAGATTCGGGGCCCATTCATTTTTCCTTTTTCAAATAAGCTGACCTGTTCTGATATGGCCATCTACTTGACTTTCCCATACAACCTGGCCCCTCAATTATATTTAATATTTAATAAAATTATTTATAATCATGTAGGGGGGTGTTGAGTTTTCGCATTTTTAGTCTTCTGGGAACCCACGGATTATGTATAAAAAATGTGGTTGCGTTTGGTATAAGGGCCTATATTTTCATTTTTTGACCATACACCCCCCCATTTTAGGCCTTTAGTTTTTGCATTTTTAAACTTCTGGGGTCCCAGTGATTATGTATACAAAATTTGGTTGGGTTTGGTAAATGGACAAGATTTTCATTTTTTGACCCCCCCCCCCTCCACCCCTTTAACTTTTGGTCGATATGCACCAAAATATAACCAGCTCTTAATCTCAATGGACCAAAGCTACGTGTGAAATTTGGTTTATATATTCATACTAGTTTTTGAGCTAGATCGTTCATAATAATTTGGAAACACACAGACTAACAACCAGACTAACAGAATAACAACCTATCAGACATTTTGACCAAACATTTAATATCTCAAAAAATATAATTTTTTCGATGTTCACTTATCTGAGCTTGTTTGTAGATCAAAATGGTTTCTCTCAATTATTTTAATCAAAATAGTTTCAGCCGTTTTTGAGATATTTAAAAAAAAAGAAGGAAAAAACACTTTTTCATGCACGATTACAATACGTGACCATACACTGAATGGTAAATTAAAAATAATAAATAGTTTTTCGATATGTAAAACTATCAGAAATTATTAAGTAAAATTATTTAACTTTTGCCGTTCAAGTTATTTATATACTTATATATACATATATACGTATATTTAGTATATTACAAATATTTAATAGTTTTCATAAAAAATTACAGTTCACATTTGAAAAAGAAAATAACAATTCATTGAGTTTTTTAGATATCAAAATTATAAGGTTAAAAGATAATAGTTTAGATCTTTAGATATAGAATGGTTTCGTAAACCAAAAGGGTTGGGATGATATCTAAATTTTATGTCTAGCCATCCAAATTGTCAAAAAAAGTCATTAATTACTTGACAAATGAAAAGAACTTTAAAATTAACAAAAGAAAAATTTCTTATCTTTAATGTCGAATTTATTAAAAAAACGTTGATTAAAACTAGTTATGTATAAAGAATCCTTTGTCGACTTTTTAATAAAAAAAAGTCTTTAATAAACACTAATGAAAATAATATTAATAATACTCGTAACAATGTTAACGAAAATTTAAGATACATCTCTTTCTCATACATAAAAGGGTTATCCGAATATACTAATAAACTGGTGTGGGCACAACATGACTTTCATATTAGTTTTTCCCTTATTTGAAATCATCAAATCAATTTTCTTCATTCAAATTACTTCAATTTGAGTTTTCCCAAGCCGTTGTGAGGAAACTAGAAAAAAGACGAAATTGCAAAATACCAAAAATATCCAAGTAAACATGTACTTCTGGTTCTTCTATTTTAGCCAAAATCGTGAGGTACGTCTTCTCGTATCTTGATAGCTTAAGTTTAAAATCCCAAAGCTCTGTGCAGTACATTATATTAAAAAAAGTTTCAAATAAAAGTTTATTTATATGGAGGGGGAAACTAAACTACGCTATTGTTTGCCAATCTAGAACAAGCTTTCAAGGGTATTTTAAAGTCAAGTTCTGTTTTTTAAATAGAAACCTATATATTTCTTTACGGATCCTTAATCTTCAAAAAAAAACTGAACAACTTTCATAAGAACTATTTTTTTATCCGACATCAAATAAACAAAATATTAAATCTAGTCTTATTAAACGAACAAAAATTGTTTGTATATATATTTATTTATATATTTATATATATATTTGTATCTTGGTTCTATTTTGAAAACGACTCTACGGATTTTGATGAAACAAATTGTATTAACAAGTTTTGAGGATGAGAAAGCGATCTGGCCAGGTCTGGACCTCGGGAAATTTAATCTTAATTGATCTTTTCTTAATTAAAGTAATTATTGATAGATGAAAATCTCAATAAAAAAGTTTGTTTACATTTTTTTTAATTATCTTTTATTTTTAATTTGATTTTTAATTTTAAAACCCACTAATGGGTAATAGCAAATATTAATATATTATATTAAAATTAGGAATTTTTTGTTGAATGGAGAGATAAATTGGATCATGGGAGAACCAATCGACTTGATTGGGGGATAATGGAATTGAAATAATTATCGGAAAAGAGTTTTTTTATCTAATTAGATTTTTCCTCTTATTAAAAACAAGGACTAAAGATGAATAAGGACACTCGATGGTGGAGAAGTAATCTCCGGAATCGAAGCAAAAATACAATCTATACATTAATTAATGTAAAATAATTGGTTTAATAAAATTTATAAAAAAAAAATTTTGTTGAATGGAAAATTGACAGGAATATGGAATTTGAATAATTATCGGAAAAGAGGTTTTTAGTAATTTTTAGGTAATTAGTTTTTGCCTCTTATTAAAAACAAGGACTAGAAGATGATCAAGGACATTCGATGGTGGAGAAGTAATCTCCGGAATCGAAGCAAAAATACAATCTATACATTAATTAATGTAAAATAATTGGTTTAATAAAATTTATAAAAAAAATTTTTTGTTGAATGGAAAATTGACAGGAATATGGAATTTGAATAATTATCGGAAAAGAGGTTTTTAGTAATTTTTAGGTAATTAGTTTTTGCCTCTTATTAAAAATAAGGACTAGAAGATGATCAAGGACATTCGATGGTGGAGAAGTAATCTCCGGAGTCGAAGCTCAAAAAACAATGTATGCATAAATTCATGTAAAATAAATGGTTTAATAAAATTTATAAAAAAAAAATTGTTTATTTTTAATTAACAGGTGTCTAAATCATAACAAAACAGGTGTGTTTACAAATAAAGTGGTTGAAGTGGCTTTTTTTTATATAACTTGCAAACAAATCTTATTTAATTTTATGTTTTTATTTCAGGTCCTATACGATTATTTTTTTTATTATTTTTTTCCTATTTATTTTTTTATAATATTTATCAATATCAACGAATGTGGGCAAATTGGTGTACGAGTAAGCAAATATACACATAATATATTTGTGTACCATTAGAAAGCTAGAAATGCAAAAACTGGGTGCGGGGTGGGGTGGATGTGGGAGGTGCAGGAAGTGGGGTGCAGTTGTAGAGGATCCGGGGGTAGGAAGCTGATTGGGCTGTGGTGTACCGTGCATCGCTCGGTGGCTCCAGGTACTCAATTATTAGATCTCAAAAAGTGAGGCGGAGTGGGGGTGTAGTGGTGTGCGTCAGGGGTTACCGTGCATCGCTCGGTGGCTCCAGGTACTCAATTATTAGATCTCAAAAAAAATTTTAATTATTATTTTTAACAATTATTCAACTTAATTATCAAATAATAATGATTAAGTAATTAATTATTAAATTTCATTTTTTTTTTATAAATTTTATTAAACCAATTATTTTACATTAATTAATGTATACATTGTATTTTTTGCTTCGATTCCGGAGATTACTTCTCCACCATCGAGTGTCCTTATTCATTTTTAGTCCTTGTTTTTAATAAGAGGAAAAATCTAATTAGATAAAAAAACCTCTTTTCCGATAATTATTTCAATTCCATTATTCCCCAATCAAGTCGATTGTTATTCAAATATCCAATCCATTAAATTTCATTTAAATTGAGTAAGTAAACAATTGTTTTTATAGCAAAATGTTTGCGGAATTTAACAGAACAAAAGTCATATAGGTAGATGATACATACAGGTGAAGCCTCGGGTGAAGCTAATATAAAGCATGTAAAAAAATACCTTAATGGAGTGGCGTAAACCATGCCACCTCTCTGATGGGGCAAGTAGCTGCCCTAGCTGGAGGGCTGCGGGGGCGCAAAGTGAACAAGTTAAAAACATATTTTAAAGTAAAGACCTTTAGGAATTGTACGCGTGTTTGGCAGTGGGCGTGCAGGTGAGCTTTATATATTTAGAGATATTTTAATAAAATTATATTTTGACTGATCTATATTAAACATAGGTAGGTACTTATTTAAATTAAAGTATAATTTTCATGGAAATGAAATTTGATTTTCAATCCAAATCTAAACCACAATACTTGACCATACCCTGTATGGTAAAGTAAAAGGTATAATAATCATATAATAATGATAATAACCTAACAAGGAATGAGTTTTCATTATATAAGCCATTTTGCTTGTAATGGAAATTCGTCCTTTAAGTTAGGGGACCACTTTATTTTATTTAATAAATTATAAGTTACTTCTGAGAAAAGCGGTGTTGGTTGTAAGTGAAACATAGTAAATAAAAGAATATATATCAATATATATATATATATATAGATGTGGGGTTTCACAGGAATAAAATTATTGAAGGAAACAATAAAAGAGTGTGTCTTCTGTTGGAATTATAAATTTTATTTATTTATAACGAGACTATAGTTTCGTTATAAATAAATAAAATTTATAATTCCAGCAGAAGACACACTCTTTCATTGTCTCCTTCAATATATAAAAACTCTGCTACTCTCGGCAAAAACTTTCAATTTGGAATAAAATAAATAAAATAAAATTATATTATAAAATTATAAGTATTTTCTTTTGGAGATGGACTGATAGACTTCAAATAAGAATTGGTGGAAAGTCACCCCAAGGTTAACGATAGCTACGAATTCCAAATAAAAATTGTTTTTAATTGTAAAATTATTTTGATTAAATTAAATTAGGGAACGAAGAAAAGATTTTTATATTATAGACAAAAGGATCAGCCGGGATTCCAACCCGGGATCTTCACATTGGCGCTGCGATGCCTTTATAAGAACCTTAGCTCTTATCCTCTCGGCCACTGATCCCCGAACTCAAGCTAATAACTATGAATTATGGAATTTCTTTAATCTCTTCCTCGTACATTTTTATCAGCTTTGTAGTGGCCTGACTATTTTTAAAACTATTCTCAAACGCCTCCCAATCGATCACGAACCCAATGGTCGAAAACAATTTTTTCTCTTTACCCTGGGGCGCAATCACAACGAGGCGACGAGGCCTCGTCGAAAGACAATGATTAATTAAATATTATTTTGATTCTCTTAAAAATGGAAGTTCTTCGGGACTTTAAAGTTTCAATGAAGGAAGCTTGTAACTGCACCTCCTTCTTGTCTCCTTTACCAGTGCTTATGCTTTTCTGGATTTAGAATTTGCAACAGATTTATCTGTTAAAGAAGGGGGGGAAATATTTTTTTCCAGATATTTTAACCAGATTACAGGTAACCCTCTTAATCGCGGGACAAGCGTTTCTTTCATGATCGCGAGAAGCGTAATTTCACGATCAATAAGGGACTAGTGAAAATAAAAAACATTTAAGATTCGAAAAACATTCCTTTTAATAAGTAGACATCACCAATAACTAAAAATGTGCAGCGAAATATAATAATTTAATCATTTATTTATGCATTGTAAAAATATCTACATTTTCTCTCCGAAGGCTGTGGGTACAATATTTTTCAAAAAATAACACTGTTATAATAATATAAAGTACCTGGCCACCGAGCGATGCTCGGTAACTTTTTGCTATAATAGCTATATATTAATCCCCTGACCCCCATCACTTCACCCCACCTCTTGAACCTCCCACCCCACACCTAAATACAATGTATACATTAATTAATGTAAAATAATTGGTTTAATAAAATTAAAAAAAAAAGCCAGAAGTCTGCTTGATAATTATTAAATTAATTTTAGATTGATATTATATTGGGATAATTATTAGTTATGTGGTTTACAGAAATCACCCCACATTCTTTTCGTGTATTTACTCTGATTGAATAGAATGATTATTTAATGCTAATAAATTTAATACAAATCTTATTCATGTACATCAATAATCGAAACGATAAACTAGACAAGTTTGCGAAATTTAACTTTTGAAAAATTGTTAGCAGAGGTGGCTCTAGGGGGTGGCGACCGGGGTGAATGCTCCGGCCTCTTTGGTCTGAGAGGTGCCGTGTAACGGAAATTGAAACTGACGATATATTATTTCAAATAAATATTGTTAGTAAAGCGACACATTCATAGAACATAGATTTATATGTACCATATACTATACAATGAATTAAGCTATCAAACAAATAGCTTGAATTTATTAAAAGATATATACTTCTACTTTAATATCAGCTAAAGAAATCTAGAGACTTAAGCAGTAATACGGTCTTTTTATAAAGCAGTAATACGGTCTGTTTTTAAAACAGTGAGATCCAAGAAAATAAGACGACCTTTCGATTATGAATCCAGAGATGATAAACAAACAGATTCAGAATAATAGCTTAGAATATGTCTCTTTTATCCAATGATTGATAAAATTGAAAATGGTTTAGTAATTTGTTTCAAACAATTTTCGGAATTTGTCACAATATGGTAATTTTTATTTAACATAAAATGAAAGAAAAAATTAAAACTTTTTCAAGTTTCGGTAGGGTAAAAAACTATTTATTTTTTATTTTAATTATCTTGAGAAAAATTATATTTTCTTAATTTTTGAACGGGAATCACAAAATATAATCAATTCTCAATATTAAAAATTAAAAGATTTTGGCGGCGGAACGAACTTTCTACGATTTTGATATATATATTTTTTTAGTTATCTTAAGTATGAAAATCCAAGCAGGCGACATTTAGACAAAAAAAAATCATAGGAGAAAGTCCAAGTTGCCGATAGAAATGGATTAAAATTTTGTAAAAAAATCACAAGAGGGTGTCATCCGATGGGTAAAGGGGTCAAAAGGGGCAAAATATCTTTGCAATGTGTTTACACTAATTATGCATTTTCAATTAAGAACGATAAGATATCTACTTGATTTTTACTTAATAAAATTCTAAATACAATTATCTAAAAAGTAATTTCAGGATTTTTTGAAATTCGTCTCCCAACTATCCAAAATGTGAGTGGGGGCAAAAATTAAAACTCTCTCCTATCTTGATCAAATTTTGTAGAGTTATTCTTGATTACTTTAAGAAACTATTCCTGTAAAAATCAACTATCAAAATTGACTGTATGATGGCGAAAGGGGGGGGGGGGGGGGGCAAAATATAGAAATTTTTAGCTTTTTTGTACATTTACTCTTTAGAAAACTGAAAGTTATTTATTTGAAAATATCTAAAAAATAATTTCAACCTCCCAAAATGTGACTGGGGGCAAAAAATTAATACTCTCTCCGATATACATAGATCAAATTTTGTAATGTTAGTTTTTAAGACTATATAAAATGTATGCTGTAAAAATCAATAGCCAAAATAAGTGCGTGGGGGCGAAAGAGGGGGCAAAATATTACAAATATATATTAAAGACCTAATAATCACGCCAGGGCCACCTGCCCGGAGGGCCGAGCTGTAGAGGGCGCACGCCTGGAGCAGCTCGTATATATATATATATATATATATACATGGAAGACCGAGCTTCGTTCGGGTTTAGTTATTGCTTGACAACAACACACCACAATCACAATAGTTCAAGGCCTTTGAGAACAATTAGCCCAACCCATTGTCTGTCTGGGTACAATAGTAAAAGGGAAACCTTTTTTAAACCCTAAGAATGGGGACAGGAATTATTTAACGGGTTATAGTGGTGTTTCACAAAGAGGAAATAAAATTAAAAAATTAAAAAATCTTTTAAATTATTTTGGAGATTTTTTATTTATCTCTATACATAGAAAACGCTTTCTGTTAAACCTCCTGATGAAGGTTCAGCGTAGCCCGAAATATGTATAGAGATAAATAAAAATCTCCAAAATAATTTAAAAGATTTTTTAATTTTTTAATTTTATTTCCTCTTTGTGAAACACCACTATAACCCGTTAAATAATTCCTGTGTTTAATATGTTTCACTATAAACCAACACCGCTTTCCCTAAACTTAAGAATGGGATTTGTCTACCTGAGAATAATTAATTTGATTACGATAAAACCCATCAAAAACAATTTTGTCGAAGATGAGACCGCGTGACAAATCGAATTGTCACCCCCAAACCCCTAACCCGTGAATTTCATCAAAATCGGTAGAGCCGCTTTCAAAATAGAACTAAGATACAAACATATATATATATATATATATATATATATATATATATAAACAAATATATATATATATAACAATTTTTGCTCGTTTAATAAGAGTAAATAGATAAAAATTGTCAAGACAACGCCTGAGTCTTGCTAACCATTCCTGTGATTTTTGCTATAAAGGCAAGCGTAATTTCAATAAAATACAATAAAATAAAACATATTTAGGATAAACATTTTTAAGGAGAGACTCTCAGATCTGGCAAATTTATCTATTGAATATGTGAATATGTTAGTATGAAAGCATGCAAAAAAAGAAGGAAAGTCCTGTTATAATAATTTAATACTGGTAAACGTATAAGTTAACTGATAGTTAAAGATGATTTTTTATTCTTAGCTTCGCTACGAAAAATAAGCTATAAACGTCCTGGTTGCTATTATTAGTGAGTAATAATCTGATTCCTACAGGCAGGTATATAAAAATATTGTCATATATATAAAAATTCACAATTTTTTGTACATGTTGAAATTATGAATTTATTCTGACTTTTTTTCCTACATATTAAACTCCCATTAGTTACTGAAAATCCAAATTTTTTTATACTTTAATGTACCATGAAATAGATGAATATGGTATTATTTAAAATATATATATATTTTTACAGGCCAAAATAGAGATAGATTCATTTTTACACGTTTTTCAATATTCAAACCCCATAACTTATTTAAAAAATTAAGATTTTAGTATTTTTCCTTTTAAAATTAGAAAAGGTTGGAATTAGTGATGTTTCACAAAATAAAAATTAAAATAAAGTTTGAGTTTACTGGTGAATGTTAACAATTTAATGGCAATTTATTCATGTATCAATAATGGAAACGATAAACGGTGGACAAGTCATAAAATGAATCTTTAAAAACGGTTACAGGGTAAGATCAAGAAATGTCGCCTTTGGTTCGAAAGTGTGAAATGGAAATTTGAAACTTGATTATTATATGGTTTAAACAAAATATTGCTAGTAAAGCATGTATTCAGAAATATAGATTTTATGAAAATGGTATATTATGATGTTTTAATTGCTATCAAACAAGAAGGAATTTCATTAAAGATGGCATATTTCTACTATATATTAGCTAAAGAAATCTAGGAGACTTAAGTAGTAATACGGTCTTTTTATAAAGCAGTAATACGGTTCGTTTTTAAAACAGTGAGATCCAAGAAAATAAGACGACCTTTCGATTATGAATCCAGAGATGATAAAATGTAACGATTCAGAATAATAGCTTAGAATATGTCTTTTATCCAATGATTGATAAAATTGAAATGGTTTAGTAATTTGTTTCAAACAATTTTCGGAATTTGTCACAATATGGTAATTTTTATTTAACATAAAATGAAAGAAAAAATTAAAACTTTTTCAAGTTTCGGTAGGGTGCAAAAAACTATTTATTTTTTATTTTAATTATTCGAGAAAATTATATTTTCTTAATTTTAAACGGGAATACAAAATATAATCAATTCTCAATATTAAAAAATTAAAAGATTTTAAGGCGGAACGAACTTCTACGATTTGATATATATATTTTTTTAGTTATCTTAAGCATGAAAATCCAAGCAGGCGACATTTAGACAAAAAAAATCATAGGAGAAAGTCCAAGTTGCCGATAGAAATGGATTAAAATTTTTTTGTAAAAAAATCACAAGAGGTGTCATCTGATGGTAAAAGGGGTCAAAAAGGGGCAAAATATCTTTGCAATGTGTTTACACTAATTATGCATTTTCAATTAAGAACGATAAGATATCTACTTGATTTTTACTTAATAAAATTCTAAATACAATTATCTAAAAAGTAATTCTTCAGGATTTTTTTAAATTCGACTTAACTATCCAAAATGTGAGTGGGGGCAAAAATTAAAACTCTCTCCTATCTTGATCAAATTTTGTAGAGTTATTCTTGATTACTTTAAGAAACTATTCCTGTAAAAAATCAACTATCAAAATTGACTGTATGATGGCGAAAGGGGGGGGGGCAAAATATAGAAATTTTTAGCTTTTTTGTACATTTACTCTTTAGAAACTGAAAGTTATTTATTTGAAAATATCTAAAAACACTTAACCTCCCAAATGTGACTGGGCAAAAAATTAATAATTTTCCGATATACAAGTAGATCACCAATGCAGTTTTTAAGATCAGAAACAAGGCAAATCAATATAAAATAAGTGTGAAGCAGTGAGGGGCAAAATATGGCAAATATATACAGGACTTAATAATCATGCTTAGGCCACTTAGTTTCGGGAGGCGAGCTAGAGGGTACTACCTGGAGAAGTCAGGCAGGTATATGTATATATATATATATATATATATACATGAATATTCGTGTTTGTTCGTTTGGTTGTTTTGATGTACACACACTCACAATCACAGAAGTTCAAGGCTCTTGAGAACAATTATTTCAACTTATTGTTCAATTTTAAAAGAAGTAAAAGGGAAACCTTTTTTAAACCCTATGATAGGACAGGAATTACTTAACGGGTTATGGTGTTCACGTTATAATAAATTAAAATTAAAAATCTTTTAAATTATTTTGAGATTTTTTATTTATCTCTATACATAGAAAACGTTTTCTGTTAAACCTCCTGATGAAGGGTTCATAGCCCGAAATATGTATAGAGATAAATAAAAATCTCCAAAATAATTTTAAAGATTTTTTAATTTTTTAATTTTATTTCCTCTTTGTGAAACACCACTATAACCCGTTAACTCGTGTTTAATATGTTTCACTATAAACCAACACCGCTTTCCCTAAACTTAAGAATGGGATTTATTCACCTGAGAATAATTAATTTGATTACGATAAAACCCATCAAAAACAATTTTGTCGAAGATGAGACCGTGACAAATCGAATTGTCACCCCCAAAACCCCTAACCTGAATTTCATCAAAATCGGTAGAGCCGCTTTCAAAATAGAACTAAGATACAAACATATATATATATATATATATATATATATATATATATATATATATATATATATATATACAAACAAATATATATATATATAACAATTTTTGCTCGTTTAATAAGAGTAAATAGATAAAAATTGTCAAGACAACGCTCCGATTCTTGCTAACCATTCCTGTGATTTTTGCTATAAAGGCAAGCGTAATTTCAATAAATACAATAAAATAAAACATATTTAGGATAAACATTTTTTAAGGAGAGACTCTCAGATCTGGCAAATTTATCTATTGAATATGTGAATATGCTAGTATGAAAGCATGCAAAAAAAGAAGGAAAGTCCTGTTATAATAATTTAATACTGGTAAACGTATAAGCAATTGATAGTTAAAGATGATTTTTTAATTTTAGTTTCGCTACGAAAATAAGCTATAAACGTCCTGGTTGCTAATATTAGTGAGTAATAATCTGATTCCTACAGGCAGGTATATATAAAAAAATATTGTCATATATATAAAAATTCACAATTTTTTGTACATGTTGAAATTATGAATTTATTCTGACTTTTTTCCTACATATTAAACTCCCATTAGTTACTCTGAAACTAAATTTTTTTATACTTTAATGTACCATGAAATAGATGAATATGGTAATATTTAAAAAAAATATATATATATATTTTTACAGGCCAAAATAGAGATAGATTCATTTTTACACGTTTTTCAATATTCAAACCCCATAACTTATTTAAAATTAAGATTTTAGTATTTTTCCTTTTAAAAATTAGAAAAGGTTGGAATTAGTGATGTTTCACAAAATAAAAATTAAAATAAAGTTTGAGTTTACTGGTTAATCTATATATTTCGGATTTTCAGCCCATCATCAGGATTATACCGGGTGGTGACTTGGCCGACGCAGCATAGCGATTACAATGTTAATTTTTGAATGTGCATTTATTTGCTCCCCTTATTATTTTAGAGTTAAAGTTCTTATAGGTTTTTTGTAGAGAAAAAAATACTGAACCCGGACATATTTTTGTTTTCAAATTTTGAAATTTCAGAACCGTAATAATCAACATTATTTTTTTTTTTTTTTTTTTTGGCTTTTCGGCCTTTCTAGCCATAAGCCTAATTACGATACAAGCTATATTTTTAAAATTTGTCTCTGCCTCCCCGGGGTCAGATTTTAGCTGGCTGCCTCGAGTCGGATTCGAACCCGTCCCCTGGTTAGCTCGCTGTCACGCTACCGCCTAGCCTATCGACCCCCCTCAACATTATAAATAATTGTATTTTTACAAAAATCATCGGAGGCCATGGAATTACCAAAACAAACAAGGCATTTCTATTTGTTGTTTCTATTGGACGTTTAATAGTGATGTCTTTAGTGATTATTTTAGAGCATAATTAGAATACAAAAAACTGAGCAGAATTAAAATTCTAAAAAGATAATTACATTAGATTTGTCTAATTCATAATTTAAAAATCCAAAAAAAAACGATTTTAAAAATGTAAATATTTTAAAATATTTTTTTTTTTTTTAAATATTACTTATAATTTTGTTGATTATTCTTGTGAAAATTTAAAAGCTCGTTCTAAACTTCATCTACGTGAATCTAGTATTTTTATTTATCAATAACGAATACAAAACTCAGCCCATTCAAATTTTTCTCATTATGGTAATCAATAAATTCTAATAAGAACTGATTTTTAAAAGTTCAAATATAACAAACGTCACTTAGAAAACTACAAATGAAAATGCCTTTGTTTGTTTTAATAATTGAAGAAGCGACATGTCATATCCAGGGACTTGAATCCGGATCTTCCACCTCAGACATTATGGCGTAACATTAGAAGGCATGGCTTAGTGAAGGGTGGCGCGCGCTGTACGGGGATTGACCCCGAGACTTTGGGTCGCTACTTTGCTGGGGATGATCCGTCGAGCATTGGATTGCCCGCTTGCCTGGAGTCTGTGGGCCAAGATGGTTTTTATTTCGACGTGGTAACTGGGTCTGATGTTTTAAGCGCATTTAACAAGATAAAATCCACGGCGGTCGGGTGTGATGATATCCCTCGCGATTTTATTGGGTTGCTATTGCCTTTAATTCTTCCTGTTATTGTTGATATGTTCAACTTCTTCCTCACGTCCTCTTCCTACCCGGGTGGGTGGAAGTGTGCGAGAGTGACGCCGGTTCCTAAGGTACGTACACCCCGTGATCCCTCTGATTTCAGGCCCATCAGTGTACTACCCGCGCTGTCCAAAGTCTTTGAAAACCTTGTGTTGTCCCAGATTAGGTGCTACTTGGCTAGTTCGGGCCTTCTTGTAGATCTCCAGTCTGGCTTCAGGCCACGCCATAGCTGTGCCACGGCACTACTGAAAGTGACTGATGATTGTCGGTCTCTGGTTGAGGATGGTGGAACGGCTTTTCTGGTGCTACTTGATTTTAAGAATGCATTTGGTTCTGTTGACCATGCCATTCTGGTTTCCAAGCTGCACAGGCTGGTGGGTTTTTCGGGGTCTGCATGCAGATTGATATATTCTTATTTGATCGGTAGACATCAGTGGGTTGAAGTTGACGGTTTGGCATCCTCACTTCGTGCGTTGACTAGGGGAGTCCCACAGGGTGGGGTGCTGTCTCCGATTCTGTTTGCTCTTTTTATTAATGATCTCCCCGAGGTCTTGACGTACTGCAAATACCACTTGTTTGCAGACGATCTACAAATCTACATGGGAGCTGCTAGGGGCGATTTAAATCAAACAGTAGATAAGATCAATAATGATATTGAGGCTATTGCGAGATGGACAGGTTTGAATGGGCTTCAGCTAAATCCCTTCAAGACCCAAGCACTGTGGATTGCGAATAGAAGATCGATGACACCTCCTCAGATTAGGGTTTGTGGATCGGCCATCCCATATTCTGACACTGTAAGAGATCTGGGAGTCTATTTGAACGGGCGGCTCACCTGGGGCGACCACGTGACGCAGGTCTGCCGTAGAGTGTATGGGGCCCTGGTTCCCCTGCGTCGACTGGCGGCATTCACGCCAATCGAGATCCGGCGGAAGATAATTGTAGCCGTTGTTCTTCCCCACTTCCTTTATTGTGATACAGTGCATTATAACCTGGACAGTATAAGCAGTCGACGTTTGTCGGTTGCCTTCAATGCCTGTGCAAGGTACATATACAACCTTGAGCCTAGAGCTAGTGTGTCCAGGTTCGCGGCCAGGATTGTGGGGATGAGCCTTGGTGCATATCGTATGTATAGATATGCGAAGTTTGTGCATGGGGTCCTCTCGGGACGTGCGCCCGACTACCTCGGTCGTGCGCTAGTCTGTGGGCCCTCGGAGCGGGCGCGTGCACTGGTCTGTCCACCCCACAGGAGCAAGATGGTGGCAGATTCTTTCAAAGTGACGGCGACGAAAGTGTGGAACGCGTTGCCGGTTGAATTGAGGAGGATAGTGCGCCCTGATCGTTTTGAGACAGAACTCCACCGGCATTTAGCCTAGCAATTCCGATGCATTCAGCGAGGTTTAAACTAGCAACCAACCAGTACACTTCGCCCTGAAGAAGCAGAGCTACGGAGGCACCTAGCCGAATATATATATATGTTTGTTTTTATATCCTATATATTGTTATTTTTTTTATTTTTTTTTTTATATCCTATATATTGTAATTTATTTTTTCTTTTTCTCCTCCTCTCATTCTATATATTTTGTATCTTTTTTATTTTTGTTTCATATAATAAGTATGTATTTTTCTTCTTTTTGATTTTTTGTTTTTTCTTGTATTGTTTAATTAATTTTTTTTTTGTAAATATTTTGGTCTAAAATTGTACATTAAAGGGGCCAGATGGCCCTATAGATACAATGTTTTAATAAATAAATAAATAATTCCATGGCCTCAGTGATTTTTGTAAAAATACAATTATTTATAATGTTGATTATTACGGTTCTGAAATTTCAAAATTTGAAAACAAAAATATGTTCGGATTCAGTATTTTTTTCTCTACAAAAAACCTATAAGAACTTTAACTCTAAAATCATTAGGGGAGCAAATAAATGCACATTCAAAAATTAACATTGTAATCGCTATGCTGCGTCGGCCAAGTCACCACCCTGTATACAAAAGACTGCGTTTTGTGAAATATCACTAATTCGAACTCTTTGTAACTTTATAAATTTGTTTCACTATAAACAAACAACGCTTTCCGTAGATGTTATTTCATTTTTTGTTTAATTCTTCAATTCACCAATAAGTAGATCAAACAACCACCTATAAGTTCTTTTACATGCCAAAATAGGATGAGCTCACTTATGTGCCTTTGCCGTTAATAATTCTTGCTTGCGATCTAATATGCAAAAAGGAATATATTTTCGGATTCATTAGGCGAAAATCTATAAGAATTCTGTCAAACAACTTGTTCATCTCAGATCTGTGTTATATACACTACAGTAGAGCGAAATAAAGAAATTCTTGAAATTTCCAATAAGTCTTTCAATCTACTACTTTTTCTCACTCCCTCGCTTTTTAATAAAATTGGTCTTTATTCGTTTCATCTGCAACTTCTTGAGTGGATTTCTAAATATGACACGACAGCTGTGATAAATGTACCTAGAAACGCTTAAGATCAGGTCACTATTAACAGCGAGTAAAGCAGCCCGCCCTTAGGGTAAGGAGTCCGTCGATTACCCATTAATAAATCAATCCAGTTGACAGTTTCTTATCCACACGACAAGAGAGGCTGATATTAAAATGTAAACATTATAAAGTGGTTGATTATAATAATATTATGTTGCAACTCGTGTATACACGTGACTTTCACTTACACTGTTTAATATCAATCTAATATTTAAATAATAATATAATAAAAAAATTATTTCATTTGATTTTTCATTCTTGAGTTTAAGGCCTATATGTACTTTTGTACCATGTTTTACAGATTGTTTTATCACATTTTAAATTTTCAAGCTTTGCATTTTTATTCTTCTTCAGTGCCGTAACTAGGGTAAGAAGCGCCTGTGGCAAGAGTCTAACTTGCGCCTCCCCAATAATGAGAAAAAAATAAACTGCAACGGATCGTTGCTAAGCTTTATCCAAATTCATTTGAAATATTAATAAGTTTATTCCTTTATTATTAATCAGATATCACTTGCAATTTGAAGTTCATGTTGACTTTAATTCAAAAATAATGATCAATTCTCATTTACCAGTTAACATTCTACATTCGATTTTTGACATTTCGGTTATTATTGGTAACCATTGGTGAAGACATGGAGGAATCGACTTAAAATAAAAAATAACAATCGATTCTTATGTAATACTAGAGGAATAACCTTATTGGATTCCATTTTTGATGTTTTGACTATTAATGGCAACCTCTACTGAAGACGTGGAAGAATCGACTTAAATCAAAAAGACTAAATTATTTTATGTCAAACAACTCAAGCTTGAATTGTTTACCAAAAAAGCATTTAGTCTTTTTGATTTTAAGTCGATTCTTCCATGTTTTCAGTAGAGGTTGCCATTAATAGTCAAAACATCAAAAATGGAATGCAATAAGTTTATTCCTCTACTATTAGATAAGAATCGATCGTTATTTTTTATTTTTAGCCGATTCCTCCATGTCTTCAGCAATGGATACCAATAATAATCTAAACGTCAAAAACCTAATCTAGAATTGTTATTCCTCAAGTATTAGATCCGAATCAATCGCTATTTTTGATGAAAAAAAACTAAAAAAGTACCGAAATAAAGTACTAATGTTTGTGAGCCGATATGTACCAAAAACTAATCAGCGCTTCATTTTGTTAAAATAATGATAGGTTTTCAATTTCATTTCAATCGGTGTAATGATGTGGAAAAAATCGTGGGCCGAAAAAACGATAACATACATACATACATCCGCGCGCACTTCCATAAAAAATGGTACTTTTTGGCCTCTCGACGAGACTCCATATCATTTTTGGCAAAACCGTTACGTGCTAAAATTCAACCTAATTGAATACTACAATTTGTGACCTTAATTGAGACCATGGGTTCCGTAGTCTTTACCTGAGGATCCTTTGAAGTCGCGCTTGCTGCGAGACCGATTACAATAATTTCCCCATGCTTCGCATGGATAAAGTAAAAATTAATGTAAAAAGTTAAATTTTACTAAATGTAATATAGGTATTCAATTTTTATTAAAGTTTAAAACACCTCAGCAAGCATCCAGTTCTTGGTTTATTGCTCCAATGTACAATAGTAAACAATATCTGGCAGTATATGTGTCAAGTGATTCGTGCGATCAAATCCAGGTTCAAGATATACAAGTTTACAAAGGTTGTTGAACAGCTCGGGTCGAAACGACTACAGATACGCTTACATCTTACCTGAGTTTATTGTAATAAAAAGGAGTAATGTGCGTAAACTAATTAATTCTAATCAAAATGATTAATCCTGATAAATTTACTTTAAATTTTACCACCAATTTTCTTTCTTACAGTTGAGTTTCATAAGAATTCATATAAGGTCCCAAAATATGTAATCGTGAACTCTTTGGCGAGTAGCTGGTCGCTCCCGAATCCTGATTTCAGTAAACGAGGCTGACGAGAGGTTTACATTGATAATGTCGAAATAGCTTAACTTTGACTTCTTTTACTATAACTCGGGCAGTATAAAAAATAGATAATAGGAATAAGAAAAATATTTAGTATTTTTGAATAGATTCAATATTCCGGCCGCCTGGAGAACTTCACCCATTTGTCAGCATAAAGAATAATAATTTTTCATTTCATTTTATCAGCCGATAGTCAATTCATTTATCTTTTACATTCACGACTGAAAAAATAATTGAATATTGTAGCTCTTGTCCGTAATCGAACTTGAATTTGAGTTATTTTTTTAATTTAAAGCTTTTTAATTAATTCAATTTTTTTGCACGTATAAGAAAAATAATGAATTTTAAAATATAAATAAATAACTCATTAAAATCCTCGAAATGTAGTCTGAATTTGAAATTGATTTATGAAGTTGGTGCGCCTGTATTTAGGCAAAGTTTAGCGCGCAGAAAAGTGAAAGCTGCGTAAGAGCTAGGCGAGTCCAATCGTTGATGGAATACTCCAGGGTTATGGCAAGCCATCAAGTACTATATGTAGGAAAGGATAATTTCAGGTCTAAGCATTGAGAGAGAACCACGAGTCACACCCACTACTCCAGATTAAATATTAAAGAAAACAATTGCTAAAGAGCAACCCACGTCACCTCATACCTAAGTCTCATTTCCATAACCAATTATCACACTTCATCCCATCCAGACACGCAGCATATGTAGGAAAGGATAATTTTTACATAAGCTTTAAACAGGTAGAGAATAGAAAAGGTACAGTTTACTAAATTAATTATTAAAGGAAATTAAGATAAATATAATTATACATTTTTTCCGAAAAGCGGTGTCCAACTTTTGGCTTACACAGACCGCATTTGATGGAAAAACAAATGCTTCGGGCCACATATAAAATATACCAATTCTATTGATATTTTTCAATAAATAAACTGCAACGGATCGTTGCTAAACTTTATCCAAATTCATTTGAAATATTAATATGTTCTTGAGTAAAGTACATTAAAATATAATTTTACTAAAAACTTTATTTAACCTTTTTTGTGGTTCCTAAGGTACTTAATTAGGATATTAAATTTCATCAAAATTTGTTAAGTCATTTTCAAGATATTTAGAAAAAACTAAAAAAGTACTGAAATAAAGTACTAATGTTTGTGGACCGATATGTACCAAAAACTAATCAGCGCTTCATTTTGTTAAACTAATTGTAGTTTTTCAATTTCATTTCAATCAGAGCAAAGGTGTGGAAAAAATCGTGGACGAAAAAAACGATAACACACATACATACATCCATCCCCACGCACTTCCAAAAAAAATGGCACTTTTTGGCCTTTCGACGAGATTCCATGTAATTTTTGGCAAAACCGTCACGTGCTAAAATTCAATCTCATTGAATACTTCAATTTGTGGCCTTAATTGAGTCTATGGGTTCCGTAGTCTTTACCTGATGACCCTTTGAAGTCGCGCTTGCCTCGAGAGCGATTCCAATACTTTCTCCCATGCTTCGCATTGGATAAAGTAAAAAGAATACATAGTTATAATGCAGAATAATGTAATCCAGGTTCTATTGATGATATTACATTCCCGAGAGGGTGAATATAACTCTTCCGACATATAAGAAAATCGTGTATAACAGCTTGGATCCAGTAATTATAATAATAGTTATATTGATTTGTATTCAAATTAGTTTTTATATTAAGATTTAAATTGCATTTATTCGTATACATTTTACAATGCTTGATTAGAATAAGTAGAGAAAGCACTCGTATAGAAAACATATCTTAAAAGAGAATTACTTTTAATACACGTATTTAATAAGAGTTTATAATATAGGAATCAGAATAGATTTAATTGTATGTAGAGAGAGGTTCGACAACAAGCTCTGACTTGTTTGTAAACAAGCTCCGACCTGTTTGCTCAAATTAGAAAAAATCTTTAAATTCAATACTTCTAGGATTTCCCTTTTAACTACATATTATATTAGGTGTTTGTACAATAAATAATACTCTCTATTGCAGGGTCCAAAGTTCACTCCCCACCATGATCCCATGCCCCCTTGAGCCCATGCGACGTGAATTGTGAACCCCATCAGACCATAATCAACGCTTTCCAGGACTCGCGCGTTGAGGACTCTCCAGGGATTCTGCTCGCTCCCACGGGTCTTCCAAGTGAGATTTTTTTCCATTCTTTTTTGAATTCTCTTTATTGTCCCATTCTTTATTTATATATGTATTTCACAGTTAAAAAAATAAATTATCTCAATATGAATATTTCGATTTCTACTTTTCAAATACTTAACTAAAATTAACATTTAATAACTCGTATTGTAAGCCAGTCTTAACCTTTTTCAGCTGACACCCAAATTTGAGAAATACTATATGTCGAAACGTCGTCCATTTTGATCAGATTTCCTCTACAAAAAATCTGTAAACTAGATGGTTTCATCTTGAACTTCTCTTTCGTCTTTCGATTTTTAATCTGTATAATTTGAGCTAGCAATAAATAATCAGTAGAGATTGTGGTGATGGTGCAAGGTGAAACATCTTTAATAAAGATAAGAGTAAATAAATATTTTATTTAATATGGATTTACTATGAGTTAAGGATACTAGGTCACTTATTTCACATTAAAATTAAAAAATTCTTATTATTTCCTATTACTTTCTGTATTTCCTGAAGATGGGTTGATAGCCCGAAATATATATATTGAAAAAGAAAAAAAAAATTATATCTTTTAATTTTTTAATTTTAATGTGAAATAAGTGACCTAGTATCCTTAACTCATAGTAAATCCATATTAAATAAAATATTTATTTACTCTTATCTTTATTGCTAGCAATAAAGCCAGTATTACAGAGAGCTAATTGGATCTTTGAAATCAAGCTTTAACGATTGATTTTCTTAAAATTTTAAAAATTTGTATCCGGATACCAGGAGCAAACAGGAGTGTATTTTCCAATCCGCCAATTTACTTTTCATCATTTCAAAGCGAAATAATTCCCTTCGATTTTTCACCAGTGCAAAATTTCCTTGAATTTCAATAATAATTTTTTCAAGGAATTTTCAAATTAACATTTCTATTCAATATTTTATTAATAAAATAAAATAAAATATATGTATGTAAACAGAGATGAGGTTTATTAGAACTATCCACGGCAAGACCATACGAGACGAAATTCGCAGTGATGACTGGAACAAGAACCAGAGGAAGACCAAAAAAAGATGACCTCAATCTTTTGCTAGTGCATATTAATAATAATGATAAGAAGAAGATTTATTAACCTAGGAAACTTAATGCTCATTTAGTCAGTCACAACCAAACTGGAAAGAAGGGCCGAAATAGGGAAATTCTAGGCTTTTAGGGTAAACTCAACCAAATTTTATAAACATAATCTGTGGGCTCCTAGAGAACTAGAAATGCAAAAACTAAGCCCCGAAATAGGCGAAGGGTCAAAAAAATGAAAAAATTCTAGGCCTTTGGACCAAAGTCAGCTTGATTAATTTAAAGGGTATTCTTTTTAAAAATGAGCTTAATAAACTGAAATATTTGCAATTAAGATTAAAGCATGTTGACAGATATTTAAATACATCGCGGAAGTTTCACTAGAGAAGAAAATTATTCAATTTCGAAAGTGAACCTTACTATAAACTCATTGGATTCAATGCGAAGTAATTAAATATTAATGTCGAACTTGCAGAATAAAATCAAAAGGGAGTAGGGAATGGAATACAGGGTAGAAATAAGAGTAAAACAATTAATTCCATCGAAACTAATGCATATTTATCAAATGAATGAAGATCTCAACCGCCTTGTTGATAACAACGACGAATACAAATAGATCGGGCGTAATTAGAAGGGAGCTTAACTGCGAGACAATGATGGAATTTATCCATAAATAGAATTTGAAGATAATTAAGAGTGGGAGTTTTATAATTAACGAAATTGGCAAATTTCAATATATAATAATATTTCTTATGAACTGTTTGTGGGATTTAAAACTCGCTTTATAATCAATTAAATTGCTTACTTTTAATATATAATTTTATTTGGTATAAAATCTTTGTTGGATTTAAAATTGAAAAACCAATTATTTTTAAAAGGAAACTTAATAAAAATGTAATTATACATTTTTATCAAGACAATCACTTGTGAATAATTATTTCAATTAACAAAAAACCCACATAAAATAATTTAACCGATGATGAGATCGAATTATCAACCCAAAAACCCCCTAACCTATTTAATGAATAAACAGTATATATTATAGTTAATTAAAAAGTAAAGCCAGAGAATAAAGCAAATAAAAGTAAAGTTTTAATAAAAAAAAATTAGCGTGACTTAAACATATCACGTGCCTTTTATCATATACTTGTCACTCCTAGTATCTACCTATTTTTTTTTCATTAAATGCATTAATGAAAAATATCAGGCTTCGTGTTGTAAAATTTTTCAATTTTCAAACTGAGAACTGATTAGATTTTAGGCTCTTTTGCTTCAGAACTTCTGGTTCAAAAATTCAGTAAACATATTATTGTTTTATTAATATTTTAAGGTTTTAAAAACAAATAAACAGGTGTTATTTGATTTATACATTTTAAAATCATTACGATAAGAGGATTATTTAAAGGATTTGTTTGTTGTTGAGCAAAGGGTTTGTATTCATTAGACAGTGCCTTTTCTGCTCTACAGGACTGTGTTATTTGTTTTTTCGAATAATTTTAGTTTTTCATATTTTCCACGCTTACAAATGGAATACCCAGGTGGCAAAAATCAGCATTTTCGACACATACTTTTCTTCGCTTTTCATCGCGGTCAAAAAGCACCTGAAGCCGCTCGTGACATATGCAACGTGTATGGAGAAGGTGTCATAGGTGAGCGCGCAGCACATAAATGGTTTGCGAAGTTCAAAAACGGCGACTTTGATCTCGAAGACATGCCTAGCAGCGGACGATCTGCAGAATTCGATGAGGAGCATCTCAAGGCACTTTTGAAGGAAGATGGTCGCCAAACAAGTCGTGAATTGGCCGCAAAAATGAACTGCGATCATAAGACGATCCTTAATCATCTTCATTCAATGGGATTTGCCGAAAAACTCGGAGTCTGGGTGCCTCACAAGCTTAACGAAGTCAACAAAGAAAATCGTCTTCAAATCGCATGAAACACTGGGAAATGCTTGAAAGGAACGCAACGGTCAACAAGGAGCTCTACATTGCCCAACTACGCCGCGTTAATGAGGCTATGCGACTGAAAAGACCTGACCGACAAGGCCATGTCATCTTGCTCCACGACAACGCCAGAGCCCATGTTTCACAAGTCGTCAAAACCGCACTCCAAGAGCTCGAATGTGAGGTTCTTTAACATCCACAGTACTCTCCGGACCTTGCACCAACAGATTATCACATTTTCTGTTCTTTTTTGTATCAAATGAGGGGTGTTAACTTTGACGGCGAAGAGGACCTCAAAAACTGGCTCAACAACTTCTTCGACACCAGGCCGGGCGATTTTTGGTGGAACGGCATCAACAAATTGGTCGAGAGGTGGGAGGAGTTTGTAAACAGTAACGGCGAATACATAATTGATTAATTTATTGTTATAATTATTGTTTTTTGTTTAAAGAAAGCTCTTTGAAAAAAACCGAACGAACTTATTCCCCAACCCAATATAAATAAAATTAAGGTTTTGTCTGTACATTGCTCTAAATCACGCCAAATTTTGGTTGCACACGTTTCAAGCAAAGTTATGAACGAAAACACCTTCTACAAAATTCCCGTCTGTCTGTATATTTCCGTGGTTTCCGCGAAAAGTTGCTTACGATTCACTTAAAAACGGCGGAAGGGATTATTATAAAATTTCATATTTGCATCAGATGTCTTCTAACTTAAGTTTATAGCTATATGACGTTTTGATATTTTGACCCCAAAATGGCGTTGGGGGGGGGGGAGGCGCACGAATTAAAATTATCAAATAACTCCTAAACTATTAACCCTACGACAAATTTTATTATGGCCAAAGTTGTAGAGGATGTTATTTCTGACAACTTTTGTTTAAAAAAATTCCCCCCAAAAAACACCCAAAAGGGGGTGAAGGGTGAAAAAATGTAAATTCTTGCCCTTGGAGCAAACTCAACCAAATTTTGTATACATAATCTGTAGGCCTCTAGAGAGCTAGAAATGCAAAAACTGGGTGCGGAGGGTTGGTTAGGGTATCGGTTGCGGTGAGGAGACAGGGGTTATGCGGGGATGTGTTGCGCGGGGGTGGAGGTTACGGGGTGGGGTCCGGGGTGGGTGGTGGTGCAGGGTTGGTGGAGTAGGGGGATTCAGACGAGGGTCCAGAGGCGTAGTGGGGTGGTACGGTAGTACGGGGGTGGGGTCCGAGGTGGGTGGGGTGCGGTGTGAGAGTGGGGTTCGTGGGTTGGGGTGCAGGGGGCGAGGCACCTGGCTAGCAAGAGGGCCGCGGAAGGCGGGCTTTGCAGCTAGTATTTTCTAAAATAATTATATTTATTTCTTATAATCTTTTTAATAAAATCAAGAATATTATAAGATAATATTTGAATCAGTCATTTCAAAAACGACCTAAGTCAAGATTTTTGTAATCATGCTTTTTTTGTCGCGAGCACTTTCTTAAAAATAAACTCATAATCTGAATAAAAACCATGCACGTCAGTACATTCCTTCCTTTTCAAACAGTACCCCGAAATCGTCGTTCATTGCTTAAACGACTCAAGTCATAATATGATTGTTTTTTCAAATTTAATACCACCTAACCCTGTTTCTTGCTAAAACAACATAAGTCAAGAATAGATTTTCTGTTTTTTGATTAAATTTATTATTTATTTATAAAGATTATTCGATATTCACAAACTTTTTTAAGTCCAAACACTATATTCAACCGAAAAAATTACTTGAAAATTCGTTTACTTGTGAATTACACAGTTTATATTGATTCCTGAAAAGTTCTGATTGTGTGACTTAGGTGGTTTTTGAAATTGCCTATTCATTTACATGTCGTAGCATCATTCACTAAGTCTTGTCT
This sequence comes from Forficula auricularia, assembly GCA_024734495.1. NCBI lineage: Eukaryota > Metazoa > Arthropoda > Insecta > Dermaptera > Forficulidae > Forficula > Forficula auricularia. The sequence continues at coordinate 5,101,670 of JALMQS010000117.1, forward strand.
TTCTCAGAGGATTCAAATCGAAGAAGAGATATATAGGGTGACCACGAGAAACATTTACGTTTTAGAAATAAAAAAACAATATTAATTTTTCAAGATACTACCATATTTATTTAACTTAAGTTACATAGTTGTGGTTATACGCCATTTACTTTACGTAGAGAAAATGATGTCAGGAAGGTGACGTCCTTCTTCCCTGAGGCAATCTTCTATTCTGTCCAGGAAGCTCCTCCACAGGCCCTGACAGGTCACCTGATTTCAAGATTTGGAGATGTGCACTGGCCTTCTCGATCTCCGGACCTTAACATGTGTGATTTTTATTTGTGGGGACATTTGAAAGAGCAAGTTTATCGACATAAACCCCGTACTTTAGATGACTTGAAAGCGGCGATACGTACTGAGGTGGCGTTGATCACTGAGGATACACTGGAACGAGTGTGGAGCTTCCTGGACAGAATAGAAAATTGCCTCAGGGAAGAAGGACGTAAAAAAAAAACGTCTAAAACGTAAATGTTTCTCGTGGTCACCCTATACTACCCTATGCTTTAAAAACTTTCGCTAAATCGTTTATCCCTATGACCACTAGGGGCTACAACTCGCTTTCTGACACAGTATATACCTATAACCTTCAGTAGCTCAAGACCCGCATTAAAAATTAGTTTCTGCTACGACCCAGCCCATTAAATCTCTTTCTTTACACATTGGGCAATCCATGTCTATAGGAGTTCCACCATTTTAGTGTAACTTCTTCTCGTATTAATATCATAAAAAAAGAAAGCCCAAAATCTATTCAGTTCTGTTTTTAAAATACAAAATATTTTGGCATTCAAACGAACTTTCTCTAGTTATCATGGGCATCTTAATCCAGACAGATAAAAAAACAAACAAAAACAGAGAAAAATAATGCTTGAAAATTATTTTCTTCTACTCGTACATTGTTTAAAAAAAATTGTTAATTTAGTATATGTTTACATTTGAAATAGCTAGAAAATTCACAAGATTGCATATAGTTTTTTTTTTTTTTAATGATATTGATGTGCGAAGGAGATACACCAAAAAGGTGCATCCTCCAAATGCCTGGGTTGGCCCCTCCATCTTGAAAAGAAGAAGAGGAGGGGCTTTTATGAGCTAGATAGGAGTTGAAGGTATCTGTGGATGCGGGTCTTAAATAGCTGAAGGTTATAAGTTCCGGGGAAGGCGGTGGCTGGAAGTGAGTTCCAGTCTCTGGAGGTCATAGGGATAAAAGAGTTGGCGGAAGCGTTGGTTTGTCTTTTATCCAATTTCACAGCGAAGGGGTGCTGAGCTTTGGAAAACAGCGTGTTTCTAGCAAAGAGAGCTCTAGGGGTGATAATTGATTTCAGCTCTACTGGACAGACACCATGATAGTATCTGTAGTACAGAGAAAAGGCAGAAACGGTTCTTCGGTGAGCCAGGGAGTCGAGTGGGTTTGTTAGGGCCGGGTCTCCTATTAGTTTAATAGTAAAGAAAAATTACAATACTTGACCATACCCTGTATGGTAAAGTAACAAAACTATATTGGTAAAATCACATTAACTCATTGGGAAAAAAAAAAAAAATCAATTGAAACTTACATACATTTTTCTTGTATTAATTAGATACGTATTACTAAAAAATATGTTGTAAGATTACAATACTGGTACTAAAAAGTTTTGAGGACGGACGTTCCATTTTATATAGTAAAATAATATAAGAAATTTTTAAGTTTTTTTTTTTTTTTTTTTTAAGTTAAATATTTTTTCCAAGAGTTTTCTAAACACCCTCGTACTATGTCTTCTGCTGGCTTCCTCCTATTAAAAATGCCTCTTTCGTGATTCTGATAAACAAACCAGTGAAGAGGCATATTCACCTTTTCAAGTCTTTTGTCTTCTCCTCATTATATGGCTGCGAGCCTTGTAAAAGGCGTCAGCAAAATGACACCCAAATCTCCAACAAACCCCCTGGCCTTTGTATTTCCGATGAATCAGCTTTATTATTATGCCCCCGCTGACCCTTATCTCGCGTATGGGGATTTATGAAGAGCTTAAAAAGATCATCTTTGAACAGACTTTATTATTATTTTATTATTGTCCTGATTAAATATAAACATTTTATGGAAATAAAAATAAAAAAATTTCCTCTTAAATAGTTATTCTTCAATTTAGACAATGAAGTAAATAAATATATTTTCTTCCATTACCTTTAGTGTCAGTGTAAAAGATAAAATTTTTTAGATTTTGTTTTATGTCCTGAACAAAGCCCATTTGGCCAGTGCAGAAGTGATAATTTTCATTTTATTTAATACTAGCTGCAAGGCCCGCCTTCGGCTGCCCTCTTGCTAGCCAGGCGGCACGTCCCCTGGCCCCCACCCCGCACCCACACCATGCACCCGTGTCATCCCTCCAACACTTCATCCTGCACCCCACCCCCCTCGGACCCCCACCCCCGTACCACCCCACTACGCCACTGAACCCTCTCCTGAACCCCCCATTCCACCAACCTTGCACCCCCATGCCCTCCACCCCGCCTAGCCCCCTGGAACCCATTCACAAATACGCCCCCCGCTCCACCCCCTACTCCGCCTTACTCCCTCACTCCACCCCCATTCCGCCCCGCACCATCACTCCACCCCCCTCACCCAGTTTTTGCATTTCTAGCTTTCTAGTGACCCACAGATTATGTATACAAAATTAGGTTGTTTGGTCCAAGAGCAAGAATTTTCATTCCCCCCCCCCCCATTTTGGGTGGTTAGTTTTTACTCCACCCCTCACCCAGTTTTCTTGCATTTCTAGCTTTCTAGTGACTCACAGATTATGTATACAAAATTAGGTTGTTTCATTCCAAGAGCAAGAATTTTCTATTCCCCCATTTTGGGTGGTTAGTTTTTGCATTTCTGAGCTCTCTAGAGGCCCACAGATTATGTATACAAAATTTTGCTGAGTTTGCTCCAAGGGCAAGAATTTGCTATTTTTCACCCCCTCTTTTTTGGGTGGTTTTTTGGGGAATTTTTTTAAACAAAAGTTGTCAGCAATCACATTCCCTACAACTTTGCTCATTATAAAATTTGCCGTAGAGTTAATAGTTCAAGAGTTATTTGATAATTTTCATTCCAGCGCCCCCCAAACCCCCTTTTGGGGTCAAAATATCAAAACGTTAAATAGCTAAAAACTTAAGTTAGAAGACATCTGATGCGAATATGAAATTTCATAATAATTCCTTAAGCCATTTTGACGTGAATCGTGACCAAATTTTCGCGGAAACCACTGAAACAGACAGACATACATACATACATACACGGGGATCGTGGGTTGTTGGGTCCAGGGGGCGTGCTCCCTGGCTAGCAAGAGGGCCGCCGAAGTCGGGCCTTGCAGCTAGTTTTATATATATATATATATATATATATATATATATATATATATATATATTATGTTTGTGTGTGTAAAGTGTAAGTAGACGCCGTGGTCAGATTATAATCAAAAGAATTTTACAGTGAAGGGGGATTGGACGCGGGTCCCCTGCTCCATTTTTAGGGCTCCTGCTAAACTAAGTAAGATGATACATACTTGAAATTTACAAGCTATTTGTATGTAATCATTTCAACCAAAATTAAAAATCAAATTAAAATTTTAATTGATTGATATTATTTTACGGAGAATCAAATTTTTTATGGTGTCGAAAATAAAAAATATTTTTCTATGATGGGGTGTAGGGTACATACAAGATCTTTTTAAGTGGAATCAGGAATATTTTTTTAAAAATTTTTATGAATAATAAAAAGTTTCGAATTAATGAAATTTTCATGTAGGTGTATAGACAAAGGAAAAAGATGATGAATTTAAAACGATAGTAAAATGCAAGTTTTATTCAAAAAAATCAATATTTGCTATAAAGTTTTATTTTAATCTTAAGATAAACCGTGTTTTTATTCGTAAATAAAGGTCTTTTGCATTTTCAATAGATCGCTCCTGGGAAAGCAGCAGATGAATATTACCATTAGTTCTACTTTGATAAATTCTGGCCATTCGAATATCCAATGAGTAAAAAAAACTAAAAAGGAATTTGATGTCACTCAAGACCACCAAAAAGGTGGAACACAAACTTTTATCCCATTACTAAATATATATCTATTATATTTACATGGATTATGAAATCTTATAAAGAATTTAAGAATGTTTCTTTAGGACTATTCTAAATTTGAAGTAAAATTAATTTGAAATTTGAGGTACTAAATTAAAATAAGCCGGCCAAGTGCGAGTCGATTTCGTAAATCAATGGCGCGTATCTTATATGTAGTAATTTAGATATCCAAATCATTCTTATTTTTTGTTGATAAGGAGAGAGAATTGAGATAATTGTAGAGCTTTTTCATAATTTTAAGTAAAGCCACTTTTGAACACCTGATAAGTATAAAAATCACTTTAAAATTTATCATACCATCATATAAAAATGAAATGAAATTAAGGAAATCTTGTGACAAAATACCCTAGTGTCTGACTGACCTTTCATGGAATGAACACATTACTAGAGTAGCAAAAGCTGCACCATGTAAGCTTGGCTTTTTATTCCGTAACAGACGTTTTTTTACGTGTACTCAACTTCTCACCCTAAACAAGGCTCAAATTCGCTTGTCTCGAATATGGCTCTCAAAAACAATCAATAAATTATTTCAAAAAAATATAAATTAATTTGAAGTAGTGAAAATGAAAAGGGCAAAATCTAATAAGTTTTTCGTTTTGTCATCAGAACTACTTTTTACGATTTGTTTGTACTTGAGTTATTCGCATTATCAGAATTTAGAAAGACAAACAAACTGACTGAAAAAAACTTTGTCTACAAATGATTTTTAAACACAAATAGGCAAAAAAAAAATCGATTGAAAATAAAATATATTAAATTAATTTAGATTTAAATTTATTGAATGCTCTGATGATCTCCTCTTAGAGCAAATTAAAGAACTAAGAAAATATATTTTTTTTATTATTATAAAGGATCAGCTGCAGTTTGAACACGGGATCTACGCATGTCCGGTGCGATGCTTGATTGGGAGGCGTTTGAATAGAGTTTAATAAAATTTATTTGCTTGACTAAAATTTCGATGGCCCATCATCATCAAAAAACAACCATGTTGTTGTTTAGTAGTGGTTATAGTTTTAAGATGAGTAAGTCAATCTCGTATTTTGTTAACCATATGCTTTTCCTTACATCTCTAGGTAATTACTTTTCTATTATCTATCTTTCCCGAGCATCGTGGGACACTGTCATCATCATTATTCAATTGATAATGTACTCTCTTAAAATGAATCAGTGGAATTTCAGCTGATTTCTCCAGCGATCATATACGTCACTGAAAAATCAATCATTTGTATTAATTTCAACAGATTCAACAGTGGTTTTTAATTTTCACTGATTCAAACGGGGGTTGTCTGGCGGCGTAGGTGGCCTTAAAAGCCACTATTGAATCATTAAATTGAAAGTTTTTTCCGAGAGTAGCAGAATTTTTATATATTGAAGGAGACAATAAAAGAGTGTGTCTTCTGCTGGAATTATAAATTTTATTTATTTATAACGAGACTATAGTTTCGAGGGCTTTGCCCTCTTCATCAGTCTATTACAATGCAAAGCCCGCGAAACTATAGTCTCGTTATAAATAAATAAAATTTATAATTCCAGCAGAAGACACACTCTTTTATTGTCTCCTTCAACACTAATGAATCAGTGAATTTTAAAAATCCACTAAAACATTCAGTGACTATCCACTGATTAGCAGTGGTATGATTGTGACTGTTTGAATAAGTGAATAGTCATTGTTATTCAGTGGATATCCACTGATTCAGTTTTAGAGAGTATGCTAATCTTAATAACTTTTCTATTAATATAGTATATCTGGGCTTTCGCCAACGATTCATCAAGAAACATAACCATTGTATAAAATAATAATAATAATAATTGAATGTAATGGAAGGCAGCCCAGAGGTAGTGAGGAAATAATAATAACTTCATGGATTTTGTGTAACGGGGTTTATTGTTTTGGTTATAATAGTAGGGAAATTTTGAAAAACTTAAGAGATAAAGAAATCATTTTTTTTTCATCTGTTTAGTGATTTGTTTTCTCTATTAATTTTTTTTATATATAAGTACTTTTTAAAAATTTATATTTTTTTTAAAATTATTTTTATCATATCGATTAAAATGTAAAGAATTGTTAATATTTTATTGTATAGAATGACTAACGAGCCCCAAGTCAAATAAATAAATAAAATATTTTTATTAGGATGCAAAAATAACGTTTTATTGTACTGATAATGATATTAATATGCAATTGAAACTAGTGACAGATGTATAAATTGTGGATTCTCCAAGCATTCTCTAGCCACCCTGGACGCAATTCAGAGACGAGCTAACAGACTAATAGGAGATACAGTATTAACTAGAGCTCTCGATTACCTGGTCCATCGAAGAACCGTTTGCGCTCTTTCCCTTTTTTATAGTTACTAAATGTTCTGGTGAGATAACATCAATAATTCTCCCTAAAGCCAAAAATACTCTATTTTTAAGCATCCAACACCCCTTCGTGGTTAAATGAGATACTAACCGAACAAATACATTTGTCAACTCTTTTTTCCCTATGACTTCTAGAGACTGGAACCCTCTTCCCGAGTAGATCTGTTTTGAGACATAATTATAACCTCTAATCTTTTAAGACAAGCAACCACAGCTAATTTCAACTTCAACCAGCAAGAGTCCGATCCGAACTGTGGGGGCTGCACTTTTTTGGTAAACATAGACTTGGATAAATATGATTATAAAAAAAAAAAAAAAAAAAACACGCATTCCATGAAAAAAACCTACATTTAATTTTGACATCACAAAAATTCGACTCTTCCTAAAATAGAGAGCAAGTTCCATCATTATTTCTAAAAAATGTAATACTAAGAAAGCTATCCCGAGTCTCATTACAGTTTTTAAGTTTTCGCTATCACAGACAAACAGATCAAGGGCTTTAGAAATTTTTTTGCATATAGACAAAAATACTTAAATATATATACAGGGTGCATAGGAAAGTCCCTTTAACCTGAAAATACTTGCGAACGGAGAGTGTTACAGCCACGTAAGTGAAGTAACGGTATAGTAAAGCGACTATGCCTGACATAATGCAAACGACACCAGCGCCCCTAGTGGCGAAATGTGGAAGTTAACCATTGCAAATCGAAAACGAAAAGAGATAGAGCAAAATTTCCAATTAGAAAGTTTTAGAGTATCAATTAATTAGTACGAAACGATATTTGGTTTACACGGATAAGATAAATTGGCGCCTGTATACCCCAAAAATATCCAAAATCGATGCACTCCATTTTGTGTAAATATTTGAAAGGATTAGACAGAGGAAAGAAGAAATATGCACAATTTAATGAATAAATACTAGTATGTACTTACATAAATACATTTTGATAACATCACACACAAAAACAAAATAGGTAAATATGTAGAGTAGAACAGTCGCGCATAGATTACGGACATTTTTGGATACAAGCAGTAATTTATCCTTTCCGTGTAAACCAAATATCGTTTCGTACTAATTAATTGATGCTCTAAAACTTTCTAATTGTAAATTTTGCTCTATCTCTTTTCGTTTTCGATTTGCAATGGCTAACTTCCACATTTAGCCACTAGGGGCGCTGTTGTCGTTTGCATTAGGTCGGGCATAGTCGCTTTACTATACCGTTACCTCACTTGCGTGGCTGTAGCACTCTCCATTCGCAAGTATTTTCAGGTTAAAGGGACTTTCCTATGCACCCTGTATATATAAAAGCTTTGTACATTTCCAATTAATAGGTATTTAAAAAAAGAATAATAAAATATTTATTAAAATTAAAAAAGTCCATTTCCGGAAACTCCATTCGAATAATTCACTTATTCTATAGAAGTGAAAGTAATAAACCTTACATAAGAGTTAAATTCGCGTAGCATTCGTTTCCCTTTCATTTTAGTATTTCATTCAAAACTTTCTCTACCTCTTACTCAATAACAGAGTCTCTTAATTTAATTTTCTAATAAGATCCAGAACAGTTTCAAATGTAAAATCTGATAATATTTTAATAAAAAACTTAATATTCTTAAAAAAGGTGTCAAAGTGAGATAAATAAAAAATCTTGTCATATTTTTTATTTTACTCTGAATAAAAAATAGCTGCAACATTTAGAAAAGTCATTGGAATGTCAACTTTTTAACTTTGCTAATCAAAATAAGCTGACGTGTTCTGGTGTGGCCATCCACTTGAATTTACCATACAACCTGCCCCCTCTCTTATATTTAATATTTAATAAAATTATTTATAATCATGTAGGGGAAGGGGTTAATTTTTCCATTTTTAGACTGGGGGATCACTGATTATGTATACAAAATTTGGTTGAGTTTGGTACAAGAGCCTATATTTTCATTTTTTGACCATACACCCGCCCCCTCATTTTGGGTGGTTAGTATTTGCATTTTTAGACTTCTGGGGTCCCACTGATTATGTATCGTATACAAAATTTGGTTGAGTTTGGTAAATGGCCATGATTTTCATTTTTTGATTCAAAATTTGGTAACGCACAGCCTAACAGACTAACTATCGTAACAAACTAAAAGACAGACTAACAAACTAACAGACATTTCGACAAAACAATTATTATCTCAAAAAATAAAAAAAATTTGATGTTCACTTATTAGAGCTTTTTTATAGAGCGAAATGCCATGATTTTGATCAATTTTTTCTGTCATTTTTGAGATATTTCAAAAAAAAAAAAAAGAAGAAAAAAAACACTTTTTTCATGCAAGATTACAATATACTTGGCCATACCCTGTATGGCAAAGTAAAAATATCCACATATTGTATATTTTGGAAAAAGTGGAATTCGCATCATTACTTTCGCACTTCCGTAATTTATCACTGTTGTTCTTTGAATTAATAATATTTCATATTAGAAATATTAATTATGTTCGATTCAAAAATTATTTTTAGAGTGGATATAAATATTTAATTAATCTTATTCAGCCGCACGCATTCTGCTTACATGATTAACCGAACAGTTTACCTGACAAATAGTCAACTAAGCAGACAAACAAATACAGAATGTCAAGAAGAAGAATAAAATTGTTTATTTGAGTAAATTAACACAACGTTATATTACTGTAATGATTAATATTTTTATGTGTATACAAAAATATTTCATTTTTGGAATTTCTTTTATTCTTAAAAGGAAAAATAGCTAGAAATAATGAATTCACAAACTAGTTAAATATATATTTATGTACATAAACATTAATAATAATTAAATTGGCTAAGTGGTTAATTTATTCAGTCTATCCTGTATAGAGATAAAGATAAAAGTAAATAAATATTATATGAAATATTCATTTACTATGAGTTAAGGTTTCAAGGTCACTTGTTTCACATTAAAATTAAAAAAATAAAAGACGTAAATTTTTTCAATATATGTATATATTTCGACCTGTAAGCTCATCTTCAGGAAAGTGCAGAATTTTAACTGTATAGTACTCATTGACATAATGGAAGACTCAGTGTCGCCTGAGAGTGAGAAGTATGCATTCGAAAGGAACGACCTGTATTACGGGTTGCATCTTTAGGCTCTGAATATTTATTAAATAATATTTGATCATTAATTCAATTTTTATCTTTGTATTTAAAAATTACATTCAAGTTTTACTTAGTATTCCCGATAGGCTTTGCCTGCTTTCCGAGTGGCCCTAGTATTTAATTCACTCTATTTTTTTCATGATTAATTTTATCTTCTATTTCAAAAGTGGGCCCCATTTCTGAGCTTTGAGATTTAGAGGAATCTTGAGATGATTAGGCTGAAGAATATTAGTCTACCTGTTAGTTTGTTTAAGAGTAAAAAATGAGGTTAGTTTAGGGAGTTTGCTGATATTATCTTTTTGAGCTTGAGTTTTTAACTTTTTGCTTAACCACTTAAATATGTTCTTTTCGACATAATTAAACGAGACTACAAAACTACACACAACACTTTGTTAAGATACTTAATTATTTATAACAAATAACCAAGTAAACAAAACTAATCGTTTAAGTTTGAGGCATCAGGGAAATCTCCATTCAACGGGGGCATCGACATATATGTCTATAAGTGACCGATAGAACGCATAGTTTCGTATCTCCCTTGATAACCAAGTTGACGGCAAGTTGAATTAAATCTTCTGCAGCAAGCAACAGCAACCTGACGTTAAGATAACTACAAAAATTTTAATTGCAAGTTAAACTACGACGACGGCATTTCGAGGACTCCATCAGTCTGGGGGCCCTGGGCTCGTGCCCCACATATCCTTATGGAAAAGAGGGAACTGTAGATATTTCAATAATTTATAAACACTTGTCATTAATTATAATCTATTTTGATCTGATGATTAAAGATTTTTTTATATTTTAGAATCAATTCTCAATTATCTAAATCTTGTGCTTAAAATTTTAATACGTTTTTGATTTTCCGGAAAATATAATACATATAATTCAAGTTATCATATTTAGTTTACTAATTACACTGTTCTGACAGACGGACGTGGATTTACATTATAAACGGAACCATAATAATGTTAATCTATGTAGATGAAATCTATTCCCCTGTTTATATAAGATTTTCGTGCAGACAAATTGGAATAAAAGTTCGTAGCTCTGGCATCGGATGTTTATGCAATCATTTTTTAGTTAACTTTTATCAAATTTAGCTGTCATCAACAGAACTATATTATTTACTCGTGAAAAGTAAGATATTAACATGCCAAGATGCTATTCTTTGTGAGAAATAAAAATAAATAATTTTTGTTGACAAATCAGGAAAGATTCTTTTGTTACCCATCACATGTCAATCATGGGCTTAGTAAATATTTGAAAAAATAAATCCCTCAAGATTAATAAGGTTTCATTTTTTTTTCTTTTTTATTTCTTTGCTAAATTGAGATCAAAGGCTACATTTTAGATTGGAAAATTGAATGAAAATCTTTTTACTCTGGGCCTGATTGAATATTTGCCTGAAAGCCCTGTTTGTCTATGGTCATCACACAAAACCGAGGTATTACCTTAGGAAAAAATATTATATTATAGCCGATTTTAACTTGGGATAACTATATCAATTAATAGCTTTAGTAAATCCTGGTGATTTATTTTTCTCACTATTCATAATTATTAACCATATATAAGAGAGTATTTAGTTCTAAGACTGATTTGAGGCAAAATAAACCCACCTTCACTAGTTGTTATCTCGTCCGAACTATTTAACTGCAGATTGTTGGTCTGAGAATGCCAATTAAATATAGATTTAATTATTAAAGTCCATATGTTGGTTTATAGTAAAACATTTTTAAATTATAATAGGTTGGAGTTGGTGGTGTTTCACAGTGAGGAAAATATAAAATACGACTAATTTGAGTTTAGTTTTCGAATTCTCGATATATTTAAAGTGATTAGCCCATTATCAGGAGTTTTACAGAGATTAAAGATGAAGTTTAATGTATTGAGTTTATGTATTCCTGATTTTTGATTTGAGAGAAATATATCTAGAATTTAAAAACTAAACTCTTATTATTATTTTTCCACACTGTGAAACAAAACCAGCTCCAACCTATTATAATTTTAAAGTGTTTCACTATAAACACACACAGCGTTAAGTACTTAAGTTTTTTTTAATTAAAAATTTCTTCATATATCTAACATTTCTTAATTAAATCTATAATTATTAAAGTATGTTAGCAGTTATTTGGACAGGAAAGTAGCAAATAAAAATTTCTCATTTACTCGACGTTTCGTCAATTTTATTTTGCCTTCATCAGGCGTCTCAATGATTATAATTAATTTTCTGATATAATAGATATGCATAGATCTATTTATTTAAGTGAATGTTATAATAATCCTGTCATTTCAATCTTTCTTTTGTATAAATTAAATAATTGTTGAATCATAAAAAGAATAAATTACAATTGAGTTAATTCAGAAATATGTGCATATCTATTATATCTCAAAATTAATTATAATCATTGAGATGCCTGATGAAGTCAAAATAAAATTAACGAAACGTCGCGTACATCAATGAGAATTTTTTGATTTGCTATTTTCTTGTCCAAATACCTGTCAACATACTTGATTAATTAAATAATATCACACCGCGTTCCTTAAGTTTTTTAATTAAAAATTTCTTTAGATGTCTAACATTTCTGTACTGATCATAATTAAATCTAAATTTAATTGCACACCACCAACTTCATTCAACCTAGTATAAATTTGAAATTGATTCTGATTGCCTTGAAATGTGATTTTGTGGAACTTTTCCATTTGATTTATTCTGCGCTTCTTTTCTAGTGACAGGTATTTATTTATTTATTTATTTTTTTACTTCACCATATTTTTATTGAAATTTGATTCTCGACTCATGATTTTCTTATAGAAGGGTGAATTTTAGTATTAGGTTTAATGTATAATATTTGTAAATTAAAAATTGAATTTATACTACGGAACAAAATAATTGACCGACTAATAAAAACTTTATTAAATAGCAAATTATTTTTAAAATTTTTACAATTATTCATATAATTTGTTCCATTTACTCTTAAACTAACATATTCAATAAATATTGTTGATAATTTTTGAATTTGATAAAAAACAATAAGTGAAATTAAATTAAAAGATACAATTACAAATTATCATACTTTTTCAATATCACTTTAATTTAAATAAAATTTTAATAAAAGATCAAATTCCATTTGAAATATCAATAAAATGAATAATTTCGAATTAAGCATCATTCATAGAAATATAAAATATTCGAATTGGAAATTTCTGAAGTTCAAGCAGTTCAAATTGTGTGCCTAATTAATCAAGGGCTAAGTCAACAACAACTGGCAATTGGACTTGCAATAAGCAATAATTTCAATAATGTATGGTTCCTTGTAAAAAAATTAAAAATGATTTATTATTTAATAAAGTTTTTATTGATGGATCGATTTTTTTGCACTTCAGTACATATTTAAATTATTAATGAGCAGAACTGGTGCTTGCATGATTGTAGATGAATAATATAATAAGTAAATAAATAAATAATTTCTTTGAAAGTTCCAGATGATTAATTATCTAATTACCATTCGCCTTTTTTTCGTACCTCTCCCTTCAATATATTCCATAACAATCTCCCTTCTCTCTGAATTATCTATGAGCTTCTATTCTCCAGATTTTTCTACAAACTACCTACTTTCTATGAACAACAAAATAATTTCTATTTCGAATTTGCCTTTAGCATTTTAGCTAAAGCATTTCTAGACATAGTTATTTCCAACTTGTGCTCAGCTCATCATAATATTAAAGAAATTTTAAAAATGCTTAATTTAAAATATACAGGGTTAGAAAGTTTCATTTTCTTTGTTATCTTCAAAACGATTTTTTTTTTATAGTCAAAAATCAAATAGAAAAAAATATCAATAAAAAAAAAATTATGATATTTTTAATTTTTGTAACATTTCAATTTAGTAGAAAATGACCCAAACTTGATTTTTTTTTAAACGGATCGTTTTTTAAAATCTTTATTTAGAAACATTTATTACATTGTTGCGGTCAAGGATATATTTATGGTACATAGAAATGTGTTTATATAGAAAGTTACTAATATCACCCATAGAGGGACTACATTAAAAGAAAATTAACTTAAATCAATACAAATGGTACAATACAATTAATATTGTTAATATCCAAACAAATTGAAATATTTAATAAATTAATAGACTGTTACTAAATTTAATAAGAATGACACAATTATCGAGTTAATTAAACAAAATGCTTAAACGACAAATAAGTATAAATTAATAAAATTAATATATTATAATAATATAATATATTAATTAATATATTATAAGTAATAAAATTTAATTAAAATAAAATCACATATCGACTTAGTAAAACCCGCTCTATCCTGCCCAAAGCCCAGAGAAATAAGGCTTTTTCTTAAAGTCAACTGGGATGAAATGCGTAACTTCTTCATCTCTTTCCCATGGAATGATTACTGCTTCAGAAAGAAAAATGCCACCGAATGTGCTTCTGCATTCTCTGAAGTGATTCAAATGGGCATCGAGTTATATGTCCCTTTCAAACGGGTAATTGGAAAACAGGACTCCAAGCTCTGGTTCAATAAGTCTTGCTCCGAAGCAGTTAAACAAAAAAATCATGCTTTCTATAATTGGTCTTCGACACCATCAGAGTACAATCGCGTTCTCCTCACAAAAGCCCGCGCCCAATGTAAAAAAACAATCGATAATGCGATGAAGTCCTTCATTCAGAAAAAAGCTGACAAACTAGCAGCTTGCCCCAGCAGTTCAAACCAATTCTCGTCCCTTGATAAGTATGTAAAAAGAAATTTTACAAACTCATCATTTCCCCCTCTCAATCTCCGACAACTCGGTAGCCATTGACGCCTCCGACAAAGCCGAAGCTTTTGCCTCATATTTCGCGTCCAACTCAAACCTGGACGACAAAGGGCTTGAACCACCCACATACCCCTCCAGTACTAATATAATGTCAGATACTGTTTTCAGGATACCAGCAATTCTAAAGATCATCCGGAATCTAAAGACCAACACTTCTGCTGGCCCCGACGATATCCCTGTCATTCTCATTAAAAAATGCGCCCCAGAACTTGCTCCTATATTATCCAAATTATATAATCTCTCCTCAATATCATAAAAAAAAATAAAATAAAATAAAACACCAAGCCCAGTGAAATGTTTTGTAGAAAGAATTATATCTGTAGAATCGATTTAAATAAATCAGTCAGCCCTCAGCCAGTCGGCTGGAGTCAACTCAGAATGTTTGTTCAGTTGTTTATTTCCTTCTGAATTATTTTGGCATTAGGACCCCCGACGCCCAACAACATATATTAGAAAAAAAGCTAATTCTTTATTTTAATCTTAGGTCTGCGATAAAAAAGTTGTTTGAATAATTTCATGTGATTTTTTTTTTTTTTGTAAAGACAGTCGCTAGAAGATTAAGAATGTTTTTAAGAAATAATTATTATATACGGTGTAATTAAAATTGAGATTTTATCTAATGACAGGGTAGTAAAAGGGTATAATATTTTTAAGCTGCAAGACGAGCAATCAAATATGATCAATTCACAGCAATTAATAACAATTTTGACATTACTGAATTACCGCCAACTTGTGTCAATTTTTCATAGGAGCAATTAGCCGAGCGATTAATGGCCTCTATTAGCCTCTAATTGCTTGTCCGGAGACAATTATAATGTGTACGATATTTGATTCAGTAGGATAATACTATTACAACTTTCTTGTATTTGTAAAAAAATTGAATATTAAAATTAAATTGAAATATTTTTTTGTTTTTATTATTGATCTTGAAGTCAAGACCATTTGGTTCAAGAAAATAAACCAGGGGTGCCTATGGGTGGGGGGGGGGGGGTAAGACACAGAGTGAGCCATTGAAATTGTTTGGGGGGAGGGAGTTGGAAATTGTTTCAAAATTAGAATATTTTTTTCACGCTTTATATTAATTATAGAATTTTTATTAATAGATCTTATAGAAAAAATGTAAATTCTTTAAAAATGATCAAGAAATACAATTTAGAAAATTTGATATTTAAATAGCTTGATTGACACCCTGTATTCAAATTATAATCTGAATTTGAACGAGATTTAGTACATTGGTGCGCCTGTATTTAGGCATCATATTCTGCGGAGAAAAATGAAAGCTGCGTATGAGCTAGGCGAGTCCAGTCATTGATGAAATGCTCTAAAGCAGGGCTTCTTAAACTATGGGTCGCGAAACTGAATTTTGGTGTAGCTAAACATAGGGCAACAATGACTTCTCAGTCAAAATGGGGTCGCCAATTAAAAAAGTTTAAGAAGCGCTGCTCTAGAGCAATGGTTCTTAACCTAGATATATTTACTCCTATGGGGCTAAAATAGTTATTTGAAGGGGGTCTGAAGGTAATCAGACTAATTAATATATGTTGACGGTAACGGATTCAATTTTTCCAGCTTTGTCTAGATATAGACTTACCATAATATTTTTTTCTCAAATCGGGATAATTTCGAGAGTTTATTCGAAATAAAGAAATGAGCAAATTCTATATGATTTTACAAAGAGAGAATTATATTCCGTAAAGTATTTATGATTCAAAAAGTTAGTCTTTTTTATGTGAAGTAGCTAACAAAGAAAAACAATTAAGTGGTAATAATTTTTAACTACTCTTAACTGAGCTAAACTATTAATATATATCACTATCATGAACTCAAGTTAAAAATTATTCTCCTTCGCGCGTCCCTAGTATTAAATCAGGCATAAAAATAAATATTTGCTCATTGTGTTTTAAAATGTCTGAAACGCGGAGAAAAATATTTTTCAATATGATTTTTTATTTATATTCTATATAATATAATGGGGAAGTATTGCGATGGCTTGTCCGGTTTTCTCTTTGTGTGTGAATTCCGATACCCCCGATAGCCCAAGAATGGAAAGTCAAAAAGTTGGTTTGTATCGAAATACAAAATACTGATTAGATTTTAGAATAAAAAGACAGCAAATATTATTTTATGAATTATTCTATCGAGATTTTAAGATGTTATATTTAGTATAGCCTTAAATGATTAATTTATGTATAAGTTTATTAATAATTACTAGGGCAGCTCTACTGAACGGACTCTTGAAAAATTATTATTTAAAATGCGGGTGAACGATTCTTTCATTAGAATCTGATCAATTAAAATATCTATAAAGGGCGCGAATAGAATGATCTCATTTCTTTCTTTAGAGTTAAGAAGGCATTGCATAGAGTCCAAATACAAGTTCACACCTGTTTCAGACTATTAGAGATTAATTTCTTAATTTCTATTATTCTAGAAATGGCCTTTGGCACTCAAACCAAAACAATACTCCTTATATAGAGAGAGAATATTCAATTGGACTTCATTAAAATTCAGTCCAAAATTGACAAAAAATTATTTGTTGTGGTTCTAACTAGCAAGCGTAGCGAGTCTTGAAAAAGCCTTTACTTTTTCTTCTATTTTTTTAATCACATAGAGAAATTCACTGAAATTTAGTTCACAATTAAATTCTGTCACTTACATATTATTTTAATAAATTAAAGACTCCGTATGTATGCCTTTTACAAATTTTAGCGCTTTGATAATTTCTGCTTCCATCCGAAACCTCCATCTATTCAGCCGAAGGCTTCGCCATTCTGAGGGCTGTTCAATATATGAGGAATATTCCCGATTCCAACAAATTTCTGGTCTGTATTGATTCGTTGGGTGTCTTAAAGGCAATTAATAGTTTCCCTATAAACAAAAACCATTCCTATATTATTTTAGATATTATAGATGAAATAAATAAACTCAGGGTTGATGGGAAAGATATTGAAATTCTATGGATCCCTAGTCACACTGGCATTACCGGAAATGAGGACGTTGATAGGCTTGCCTGTTTTACCGATGGTATTCCACACTCATTTGATTTAACTCCCCAACGAAATTCTATCAATCGTCAAGAAGAAAATTTATAGGGATTGGCAGAATCTTTGGTCGACATCAAGTATGGTAAAATGTCGTCATTTCTTTAATGTATGTCCGAGAATCCCGATTCATCCGTGGTTTGAAAACTTCAATCTTCATCGAAAACTGAAGGTTCATATTATTCGACTTAGACTAGGGCATCCAACAACACCTTCATACCTAGACAGAATCGGCCAGAGAGATAATTCATACTGGTCGTGTGATTCTATTTCTATTGGTGATATTAACCAGTCCTTCTGGGCTGTGAGACACATAGACACCAAATACATTAATATTAAAGGAAAAAATTATTTCCTCGCATGCGCGGAGATTCTATTGGCATTTTTATATCAAGGAGGTCCAATTTGAGATATCGTTATTAAGCACAAAATATCCATTGGCTTTCAATTTTAATTCAATGATAACTATTTATTTATTTATTTTGTTATACACCTACTCTTCGTGAATCTGAGACGACTGGCTAAATGGGCATTTAGTTCCCGAGGCCAAGGTAGTAGAGAGAAAAAAAAAAGATAATTTTTGTCAGATAACGAATTAGGATAGAAAGTGTTAACCTGAGTCTTTAATGTAGTTTACTAATACAAATCTGTACAACCAAATTTCAGCTCATTAGCCACAAATTTTTGATAGATCCACATGACTACATTTCTTATTTTCATCCTGCTTACTCAAAATTTAACCAGCTATAATCTCTATATGGGCCAGGTTATCCGAAGGTATCAGTGCTTGCGGAGCAGGGAAACAGGAGGTCCGAATTCAAGACCACTCACTATAAAAATTTGTCTGGCTATGACCTTCACGTTTTAAATTTTAGAAAACCACTTTTATTAATAATCAAGAATAATAGCATTTCCAATATTTCTGTTCTCAAAGAATATTTTAAACATAAATGAAAGGGGAGAATTCAAGAATAAATTTACATAATTATTTTTTTTATCACATCTATACAAATTAGTAATGGGCATTGTCTTTTTTCGAAGGTTTTCTCAGAAAATATTATTTTTTCGTTCAATATACAATTATACATACATCAAATATTCAGTTTAGTTAGGGGATTCAACTTTTCTTAAAAACTTTTTTCATTAGAACAAGTTGCTCACACAACACAGAACGGGTTTATTTACATAAGAAAAACAAGTAGATTATTATCCATTGTCATTATTATTATTAATTTAATGCGAACGAATTCAAGAAGAGTTGCATTAAGATGAAGTAGCATCCGTATGTCATGCATTACAGAAAATAAGAGGGAGATCCAGAATAGAGACGAAAGTGTATACTTTTAAGAGATTTGAAGGACTGAAGAATGTAAGACTCGGGAAAGAGGGAGGTAGGAAGAGAGTTCTAGTCTTTAGAAGTTGATTTTTTTTTTTGTAGAGATAAAAATGAATAATAAATAAATTTTTAGCTTCTCAATTTGTTTTTTGTCTAGTTAGGCCAAATGTCTTGCTTCAATTAATTATTAAGCTTCGGGGCGCACATGCGAAGACCTAGACGGGTTTTTTCGACAGTCAATACTATTACTTATACGTAACTATCCTCTATCCTGAATCTAGTGGCGAAAAGGTATAAAATAATTATCTTATTTAGTTACAACTAAACAATGAAATTGTTACATGAAATCACTTTTTGAAGTCGGTGCCAAACAAACTATATAAGCGACCTTACGCGACGTCTTCTTCATTACCTACCAAACGTACTAAGTAAGATCCGTCGAGTGTCATTCATAAAATGTATATATATTTGTCACGGACTTCAAAAAGTGATTTCCTGTAACATTTTCATCGTTTAGTTATAACTAAATTAGATAATTATTTTATACCTTTTAGTGCATTTTATTTGATTTATGAGTTCTTATTATTTTATTTGTTGCATTTAATTTTTTTGAAGTCGGTTTTATTTTTTTTTTTTTTTTTATAAAAATTATTTTTATTTTTCTCTTTTTAGTGATGTTATTAATAGTGACTTAATATAATACCTTTTATATCACCATTAAAAACCAACTTTAACAGATGGGCCAGGACCAGTTCAGAAAAAGGCCCGGCTGGCCCATTACCGGAGCGGGTACGCCCATTACTGGACCCTGTGTGGATTACTTCTGTGGAATCGTTCGGTTGTAAAAGTAACATTGCTATGCTCAAGTATTACAACTCCTAGAACTTTGATGGAGCAGCCTCCAGAGATCGAAATTTTCTTTAAAGTTTTAGAAGAAAAGATTGGTTCAGAAAAGCTGCAAGAATTCAGAAATAGCGTTGGGACATGGACAGGTGATGTGGCAGACCGATCTCTGTACATTATATAGATGGAAATTAAAACCTTGATTTCTGAATCTCCGGGGGGGGGGGGGGGTGAACTACGTCAAGTGGTTGTTGACATTGTTTATGAAGTCACTAACATTGCCTTAACAAATCAATAGACAGAGGCAGTAGGTGGTCCATCAGGCCTTTCATCAGTTATCGAACATGAAACACACGAGCATCCTACTACATACACTTCACCTTCTTGGTCCCTCAGGCTCACCATCAAATTCTGCAAAACCGGGCTCATCAACTGTTCCATCCAAATTTTTTTTTTTATTTTTGTAAATGCAACCAGAGTGCTAAACTTGCGGTTACAGTTGTAGGACAGATAATAGAATGACAGGTAAAAATTTGGACCAGTTTGCTTAATTTTACAGCAGTGGAAACTCAGTTTGACTCAATTTTTATCTTGGATGGCCCATTACTGGTGCGTTTACCTTAGATACAAAAAAAAAATTCAATCGAATCCTCCTCCATTTTTCAAGTCGGTTAAAAACTTACAAAACCCAACTCTGACTTGAAGTTAAATCTGATACTAAGTATCTACAAAGCAAACAGAAAACAACTCAGCGCATTAGATCACTATGAATCCATTATCTTAGTAATGCTACTAACAAGTATTAACTGAGAAAAAATGTTTCCCTTTCTTAAAACAATGGAATTTTATTTTATATCTCCTTTACTCTAACCAGTGTATTTGATCAATTACTCTACTATTTTGCAAGTTCAGTATTCGACGTAAAGCATGTGGAACCCTCTTGAAACTCTTAAAATTTATTTTTTTATTTTTGCTAGGCTACTCTATTAAATTTTAATTTTTACTAATATTAATGGGGAAGTATAGAATTATATATTAAATTACAGATAACAACAAACTTTTGTTAGTATGTTCCATTGTGTATAAGAAAACAATGATATAACCCACGGTTGTTTGTGACAGTGTCATATTTTAGGATTTCAGAAGGCTGTTCAAGTACCCCAATATGAATTAAATGATAAATCTTATCTTTAGTGTTTAAAATAATGTAATCCTACCTCTTTTGTTCTATAATTATGTGAAGCATCGTTGGATGGAAGTCACTTACCTGAAACAGAATAAGCCACAAAATTAAATTAAAAAAAAATTATGAAAAACAAAATAAATGTTAACTCTATTATTAAATTTCACTTAAACTCGCTTAAATATCTTGTTTAATGAAAAGACAGGAGGGACGTAAGTCATGTCAAGAAAATGTTTCATAGAGTTTCCACTGAACGCCATTCACTGAGTAATCTAATCTAAGCCTAAGCCAGGTAGTAAAGTAAAACTGGCTATTGGACTAGTACTAGAGCAATTATTGAGGGATTTAGGATCCAGATGGCTCTAGATGAAACAAGAGTTTTCCAAACGGGTTAACTTAATACAAACTAGTAAAGTGAGCAAATTTTAATGGATAATAAAAAGGGATGATTGGCATTTTATTGAAAAAAAACAATCAAAAAAAACTTTAAAAAAGTTTTGATACGATCGTATCATTGATTCCAGTGTTTGTCAAAAGAGCTGTATCTACTAAAATTCACAAAACAAAAGTCTTGCTAAACTTTAGAGCAGCGTTTCCCTATACCTGGAGATCGGGGTGGTATGAAAGGGGGTCGCGAAATTAGCCTACAACTTGACATAACAATTTATGAGAAAAAATTATTTATTATAAACATTTTTCTTACATTTATAAGTACACATGTAAAGAAAAGAAATTAATGAGATGGTTGCATTTTTCATTTAAAAGTTTCTCCAAACATGGATTTACTAGTATGTTAGAATCAATCAAAAGCAAATTGTTTACGAGTGATAAAAGACAATTCCTCTATTTAGTTTTTTGCGCAACCATGACGAAAAACCCTTTTCACAAGGGTAAGACGAACGGGATTAATATTTTCAATGCTTCTGTGACTAAATCTTCATATTCACTTAGTCGAGTAAGTCCAAAGGTATTTAAATCTTCAGATGTGAATTGCAGATGTTGTGTTTTGTCGGCAGACATTTTGATGAGCTGGCCGTGAATCTCAACTGCTACTAACTTAGCAGCGACAACAACGCTAAACAGGTTTAATTGTTTTTTCATTGGGTTGGGGTAGGGGCCGACAGTCCCGCACAAGAGTGAAATGCCCCGCGTCCCGCATAAACATGCAAATGTCCCGCAGATAAAAAATTAACATATTTTGATTTTAAAATAATGATAATATATATGTTTCGTACGAAAAAAATATATGAATATCTGCTCAATATTTCAACCTGCGCTAAAAAAACTTCAACGTAATCATGTTACGATTGTTGAAGTATATTCAATTATGAACAGTGTGAGGAATTCCTTGATTGAGCATAAGGATGAATGGTATTATGGAGCAAATGTTAATGAAATTATTAAAATTGTGAGAACTTTGATGCTTCAAAGCGATTTAAAATGGAAGAAAATAATGTATATAATACGGCTATAAAATATATAGAGAAATGGGTTAATTTCAATGATCACAAATATGAAATTCTTTCAATTTATCCTTGATTAACATACCAAAATTTCAAGATGTCGAAGAAATTACTAACGCATTTAACATTACAATAGATCAAGATTTGTCATTCGAAGAATACATCTCTGTAAAAAAATTCATAGCAGATATAACGAATTCTGAAAGGCATTTACCATGCGATGAAAGATAGGTTTGTTTTTTTAAACAAAATTCTTCTCCACAATTCTTAAAAATTATCGAATTTATATTCTCCATTCCACATGCAAATGCAACATGTGAAAGGATTTTTAGCCTAATGACAAATGTTTGGCGTAAAGACAGAAACTGATTGATGCTAGAAAATTTGGAATCCAAATTAATGATTAAACAGAATTTCAGAAGTCATTCTGAATGAAGTAAAATCAAGTGACAAATATTGAACAATTTTGTTTTTGAATAACTGTGTAAATAAAATTTAACTGAATTACTTTTGTATTCTTTAAGATTCCTTTTTAACTATGAAAGTAAAAATATATATTTTTTAAATTTACGAGGTCGTTGAGTTAAAAAGGTTGGGAAACACTGCTTTAGACTTCCAAAGAAATTACCATTCTTAGGAAAGCAGAGGGGAGGGGAGAAGTCACTGATTTCTCCGCTTCAGAACCTCTGGTTGAAAAATGTAGAAAATCAGAAAAAAATCGAATATTATATTCATATCAAAAGTTGTTGCTAATGAGCTTAACTCCTGAAGCAAAGTTTGTATGAATAAGCTAGGCCAAGTTTCAGATTTCTAGCTGAAAAAGCGAAGCGAAACGATTAAATAGCCAAATCACTAACAGGTCTATTCTCTAAAAAGAGACGTTAAAATTTAACATCTTAAATTGAGTGTTAAAAAGTAAAGTAATAACACCAGCGTTAAAAAGTGCTATTCTCTAAACCAAGTTTTAATAGAAACGTTAACATTTTACTTTTTAACTCCATGTGTTAACGATTCATATGAAGATAGCTACGTTTTCTACTTGTTCAAGTTTTTACCACGTTTTTACACTCCTCGATAGCGCGAGATAGTTTGGTTTGTTATTCTCAATCTAGTATCTCAGTTATTTTTAATAAAAAAAGAACAGCTAAAAAAAAAAATCACGAAAAATACCCAAATACCCACATAGCCATCTAATGATAATTATGTTTTTTCTATCTATCATTTTTAAATATTTAAATATATTTTGTATAATAAAAAACTTTTATATATGTTATAATTTTTATCCAAACAAATATAATATATTTTATAAACCATAAATAAATAAAATAAAAATAATATCTATATATATAAAATTGAGGTTTTGTCTGTACATTGCTCCAAATCACGACAAATTTTGGTTGCACACGTTTCAAGCAAAGTTATGAACGAAAACACACTCAACAAAATTCCTGTATGTCTGTCTGTATGTATGTTTGCGTGGTTTCCTCGAAAAGTTGCTCACGATTCACGTAAAAACGGTTGAAGGGATTATTATGAAATTTCATATTTGGATTAGATGTCTTCTAACATACGTTTATAGCTATAAAACGTTTTGATATTTTGACCCCAAAAGGGGGTTTGGGGGGGGGGGGCGCACACGATTGAAAATTATCAAATAACTCCTAAACTATTAGCCCTATGGCAAATTTTATTATGAGCAAAGTTGTAGGGGTGTGATTTCTGACAACTTTTGTTTAAAAAAATTCCGCCCAAAAACCACCCAAAAAAGGGGGGGGGGGTCCAAATATGAAAATTCTTGCTCTTTGACCAAACTCAACCAAATTTTGTATACATAATCTGTGGGTCACTTCTTCTTCGAGTGCCATACCCGAAACGGGTGTCGGCGCCTCTCCACATATACCAGTGCTGAGTGTGTTTAGTTGTTTTACACAGATATATGGGACCTACTTTTTAATGCCGGTTCCGAACGGCTAATTTGGAGAGGTGACTAGGCAATTATACTCTTGGTAGGTTGCCATTACTTTCCAAGAGGAGGTGACTGCAAATATCTATCTGCCGAGACTCCGTCTCGAACCAGCGATCTTTGAGTCAGCGACCTGACACTTTAGCCACTGACCCACAGTGACCTCTTGTGGGTCACTAGAAGGCTAGAAATGCAAAAACTAGCAACCCAAAATGGGGGGGGGGGGGGGGGAAAAAAAAAAAAAAATTTTCCCCCATGGCCACATAACAACAAATTTTATACATAATCTGTGGGTCCCTAGAAGGTTTGTGTATGAGGGTGGGGTACGTGGGTTGGGGGTCCAGGGGGCATGCCCCCTGGTTAGCAAGTGGGCCGCCGAAGGAGGGCCTTGCAGCTAGTATATATAATAAAAGTTTATTTATCATTGTGGTATTAATGTTTCTGTCATAGATCAAATGGATCTGAAATGTATTGCTTTTAACTCAAAGCTGTCAAAAACATAGCCTTACTTTTTGCCTTTTTGGTTAAAGACGCCATGTTTTTTCATTAAATATGGCGTTAAAATTTTAAATGCACCCTCTGACATGGTTTTAATTTTTAACACTTTTGGCTAAATATTAACGCTTGGAGATAGAGTTTTTGCTTACAGAATAGCAATTTTAGGTAAGGAGGTGTTAAAATGAATTAACGCTGAATTCAGATGTTAAAACTTATCGTTTTTGCTTAGAGAATAGACCTGTAAGGATTTTCTAAAGCGAATCGAGTTTTCACTATTTTCTTCATTAGCATTGATAAATATATCTCACTTATTAATGTATACCTATTATAGTATTACAGTAGTTTTCAAGCCCTGATACAACTTTGTAAATTCTCATATTCAAACAACTTATAAATTTATTTTAGAACTTCATCTACTTTAAACCTCTAATATACGTACACATGTACAGCTTTTATTCACAGAGAACATTAGCAAGAAATTTTGGCAGATAAACCAATATGCTAAGGAGCGACAAAGAAGATTTCGAGAAGTGACTCTGGTTAAATAAAAAAAGAAAACACCAGCTTGCTTTATTCAAATGACAGTGTTCGGAGGTTAATGAATATCTTTTTTACTCTTACATTTGTATTCTCAGTCCAGGCCCTGCGGCAAAACATCCCACGCTCCTCCGCAGCATTGCTTGCTCGTTTTTGATATTAATCGTCGGAATAAAACTTTTAATTCTTATAATTTTTATATAAGAAAAAATTATTTTATTATAATAATTTATATACATAAGAAATATCAACGAAATGACAGTCGGGTATCTTAAATACAAGATTGATGTTTTAGGAAGAATATTCATAATATATAAGAAATAGAAAGAGGTTAATAATAAAAATGTAGTATAAAATACAAAAAACAGGAAAAAATTAATATAAAGCATTGACCGAATTTTATGAAATTCCATTGAAGGTAAAGCAATATAAAAATATGAATTTAAGAAAATTAAAAAAAAAATATTATAAAAAAATAAAACAGAAAATGCATAGAGGTAGAGAATGCATTGAAAAGAGAAATATTTTTCTGAAAATAAATATTTCAGATGATTTTTAAATTTGAAAAGATTGTCTTGCTGAGAGTACTAGAACTGTTGATTTTTATTAGGATTGTGTCTTAAGCTTGATACGAATAAACATACACATCAATGGCGGTGGGTGACTTTTTAACCAGGAGATGCTATCCAAAAAACTACCCTTAATATTTTCAAATTTTATTTTAATTTTTGCATTTCTTTTACAAATTTCATCGAATACGGCATCATTTTCGGTATTTTTCAAATTTAACATTAGATTTTTAAAAAATATATTTTGGCACCTTCTCCCCCAAACGGGTACTGCTTTGTGTGAGTGAGAGTAGGAGTCAGAAATTAATTCTTGTGACTTAAACTCCACGGTCTCTGAGATGGAAATCGACCATCTACCACAAAGAATCAGCCCTGTCCTAGAAGAAAATCATAATATGACAATTCGATTGTTTTTTCAGATTTACTACATTTAAAACTATTTAGTTATCCGGTCTGCAAATGTAAATATTTTTTGCCACCATAAACGACTTTCTATGATTTTTATTCCATCTATTAAATAATGTTACAAAAGAAACTTAAACAGAAAATTCCAATATTCAATGAATAAATTGAAATGTCATTTTTTGATATTGTATTATTTATAATAAATATTCGTTTATTATATTTGTATAGATAGATTGAGTCATGAAAAATACTCAGTAGCCGATATTTCAATACGTTTTAGAGATAGGCTTTTCTTATATTTCTTATATTTTTATCATGTTCGGATTTTCTTTTTGGAACAAATGACTTACAAATGGCATTCCGTTCAATTTCAATTTCTCGTTTCCACGGCTTGATTATATGTATTTGAGAATGTATTATTTTCAATCCTTTTCAATTGACTTTTTTTTTTTTTAAATCGCATTTCATTTTAAACATTTTCTTGAAAAGATTCTGTTCTTACTTTGCTGGTTTTCGGAACAGAGATTTCGATTGATATAAATCTAATGTAGTAGGGATTTCACTTGTCTAAAAAATTTACCCATTCAAATATTATTAAAATAGATTTGGAATAGTTTAATTTATTTTATTAGAATAAATTCTATCAAGATTAAGTAATCTCAAGTAAAGCGTTTATATTCAACTGGTGTATGTACCACATATCACTTTCACTTCAACCTCCTTTTCTTTAAAATCAGCCTACTATTTTTAAAATTTTTATAATTTTTCTAATTAATATAACAAAGAATAATTGCTATATCAATGAGAATTGTTTTTCATCGCGCTTATTTGAAAAATATATTTATCACGAGACTACTGCGGATTACGCTATTGGAGTCTTCGGAGTCTTAAGTCTGGACCAAGAGAGAAAAAGATGTGATCCACTTAGCCACCAAGCTACAATCCAACGTCATTTCGCGTATAGCCCGCTAGACATTCGGATGGATCACTAAGTGAAATGTAGAAAACATTCGATTAATATGGCAAGCATCTAACATACATGCTAATAGACCGAGCGCTCTGGACTGGGAGATTAAATATATAACATCTGAGATTTCAAATGCACTTGGTGATCCATCCGAATGTCTAGCGGGCTATACGCGAAATGACATTGGAGTGTAGCTAAGTGGATCACATCTTTTTCTCTCTTGGTCCAGACTTATGACTCCGAAGACTCCAATAGTGTAATCCGCAGTAGTCTCGCGATAAATATCTTTTTCAAATAAGCGCGGTCAAAATCAATTCTCATTGATATAGCAATTATTCTTTGTTATATTAATTAGAAAAATTATAAAAATTTATTTATGATCATTATTTCAAGTTAGAAATATATAAGTTCAAATATTATTTTCACTCAATATTTGACAAAAATTCCCTACATTTGATTCGCGATTGAATCAAATGTAGAAAACATTCGATTACTATTTTTTACATTTGAAATTAATCCCTTTATAATTATTATCTCAATCGTGATAAAATACACATCATAGAACTTATGATACTTTTGTTAAGGGAGAATGGTGTAGATTCTTGGTGAAACATATTTGATTAAATTAAAGAAAATTTAAAAAATTAAAATAATAGGTAGGTTTCATAAAAATAAAAGACAAGATGCTTATTAGCATGATTCTTTATATATTTCGGGGTACGAGCCCATCTTCAGGAGTTCAAAGATAAAACATTTTCTCTTAAAAAAATCCTAATAAGCGTTTTTGAGGGGAAAAAAAATAAAATATTTAAACAACAACAACCTTTAAGTAAAGGGTGTTTTTGACCAAAATGTTGATTTTGACGAAAACCTTATGATACAATTGCTGGCTGATTTCCAACTTAAGTTTCAAATTTCGTTGATGACACACAAACACCCCTTTGAATTTTTGGATTAGTTTTGGCACTGATGCCCACAAAACTTGTTTTAATTTTTAAACTCAGAAAATCAAATAGTATCACTTGGACTTGTTTTAGTGAAGTTAACTTGGTAGAGATATCTTAGAGGCGACTATGGGTCCGTGGTTAGAGTGTCGGTCCGCTGGCCTGAAATACGCTGGTTCGAGACGGAGTCTCGGCAGATATTTGCAGTCGCCTCCTATTGGAAAGCAATGACAACCTACCAAAAGTACAATTACCTAGTAACCTCTCCAAACTAGCCGTTAAAAACCGGTGTTAAAAAGTAGATCCCGTATATCTGTGTAAAAACAGCCAAAAACACTCAGCACAGGTATATGTGGAGAGGAGCCAAAACGCCAGAGTGACCTGATATGGAACTTAAACTAGAATAGATATCTTGATCTATTTTAGTCGTTTTACTATAGAAAATCAAAAGAAACGGTCAACTACTAGATAAAAAAATGTTATGGATGATTTTTATTATGTCAGAAGGGTTGTTTCACCCACTGCAAATACACGCTTTTGGCATTCGGGTTCAAAACAATCCTTCTGATATATGGTAATAAAAATAACCCCTAACAGCTCGGATCTAGTACAGGACCATCTCTCTTAATTTTCTATAGTATTTTTTTAAAGCTAATAATATCGGCATTTTTCTTTTATATTTTAATCGAATTTATTTGATGTGCCGAAAGCTATTAACAAATATTTTAATGAATTTGACGATTAAATTGAGTATTATTATTAGATATTTCGATCTTCTATGGATTTTCTATTTGGTAGATTGCTTAATTTATCAAAATTTAATTTTGT
Source organism: Forficula auricularia (assembly GCA_024734495.1). NCBI lineage: Eukaryota > Metazoa > Arthropoda > Insecta > Dermaptera > Forficulidae > Forficula > Forficula auricularia. The sequence goes on from JALMQS010000117.1 coordinate 5,130,716, forward strand.
TTAGTGAAGATTAATTTGAAGCTCGATTGGTCATGCAATCCTCTTAAATCTAATTAAGTTTGCTATTTTAAGGTAGCAAAAAAAAAAGGGAAAAAAGAAAATTGAGAAAAACTTGTTATCTATCGAGAGTTAATGAAAAAATTATTCAACGATCGAATCCATGCTTTGATAAAAAAAATAAATTAACTTGCTATTTTCTGCTCAATAGAATTTCGGTTAGAAAAAATGTCATTCATGAATTTACTCATTTTATTTGGACTCAATAGTTTGAAAATATCAGGGAAAAATTTCCTCGTTAAGGCCTATTATTTTATCAGTATCTCTCATTAAGAAAATAGAAGTAAAAAGTTTTTTTTTCAAGACTCAGTACGCTTTCCACAATTAAAGTATCTATTTTTTTTTAATTTAACGATTTATTAAAGCAGTTATTAAATTACATTTTTTTTAGCTTCGCCTACTGAAATAACTTCTCCGCCATCCTTAATCTTATTCCCTTGTGATATTTTGCCATTTGTCTTCGTTATAATAAATTTCTTAGAAGAAAAAAACATATTTTGCGGTTATTCAATTTGTAAAGAAAAATAAATAAATAATCTATCTATTCCAGGGGATCCCAAACTATGGGTTGCGTCCCACCGGTGGGTCGCAAGGCCAGTTTTGGTGAGTCGGGGGAAGACAGCCAGTTTAATAAAAATATTTATATGAAATTGTCAGCTCTATAAAATTTTTAACAAAAAGCATTAAGTTTTGATAACATCTGGGGGCAAACTAAAGGTGTAAAATATGTACAATTTAGCTATAATTAATGATATTTTAATGATATAAAATACACCAATAAAATTGGTGATAACCCTTGATCAAATGCATTTGTGAACGGATCGTTGCTTAACTTTATCCAAAGTCATTTGAAATATTAATATGTTTATTCCTTTATTATTAATCAGATATCACTTGCTATTTGAAGTCCATGTTGACTTAAATTCAAAAATAGCTATTGATTCTCATCTATTAGTTGAGGAATAACAATTGTACATTGAATTTTTGACGTTTCTGTTATTATTGGAAACCATTTCTGAAGACATGAAGGAATCGTCTTAAAATCAAAAATAAAGATCGATTCCTATCTAATACTAAAGGAATAACCTTATTGCATTCCATTTTTGATGTTTTGACTATTAATGGCATCCTCTACTGAAAAAGTTGAAGAATCGGTTTAAAATCAAAAAGACTAAATTCTTTTATGGTAAACAACTCAAGATGAGATTAGATGAGAATGGGTGGCTATTTTTGACTTTAACTCGATTCCTCCATGTCTTCAGCAATGGTTACCAATAATATTCAAGGTTAAATGTGCTATATTAAACCGATCAAATGAATAAATTTAAAGAATTTAAAATAAAGAATTAAAAAAGTACTATCTTACTCTAGAATAAAGTACTTTAAAATATAATTTTACTAAAAACTTTATTTAACCTTTTTTGTGGTCCCCAAGGTACTTAATTAGAATATTAAATATCATCAAAATTGGTCAAGTCATTTTCAAAATATTTAGAAAAAACTAAAAAGTACTGAAATAAAGTACTAATGTTTGTGGGCCGACATGTACAAAAAACTAATCAGTGCTTCATTTTGTTAAAATAATGGTGGATTTTCAATTTCATTTCAATCGGTGCAACGGTATGGAAAAAATCGTGGATAAAAAAAAACGATAACATCCATCCGCATGCACTAAATGAAAAAATCGCACTTTTTGGCCTCTCGGCGAGACACCATGTAGTTTTTGGCAAAACCGTCACGTGCCAAAATTCAACCTAATTGAATACCACAATTTGTGGCTTTAATTGAGTTCATGGCTTCCGTCTTAACCTGAGGATCCTTTGAAGTCGCGCTTGCCTTGAGACCGATTACAATACTTTCCCCATGCTTCGCAGAGGCTATAGTAAAAAAGGAGGATCTTTGAAATCCCAGATGACATGAAAGAAGCGATGATTGCAATGCTTAAGGAAAACGACACTTTTACACTACAGATTGACGAAAGCACTGATGTTATAGGGCCTGGGCAATTAATAGGCTTTTGATTGATTTGAGTTTAATGGATCCATTGAAGATCTACATTTTGGTAAATCCTTTCCATCTATAACAACGTAAGAGGAGATCCTGCCTTGATGGCTTTTTAAATGACAACGATATCGACTGGTCAAAATCATCGTCTGTTTATAAAAGGGGACGTTTAATTCAAATGCATTTAGAAAGGAAAGGGGAATTATAATGCAAAATCGTCCTATACATGATTCTCTATATGAATATTGAATCAAGAAACGTATTCAGTTTGCAAATTACATAACATAATAACATTGGAAACGGACTAACAGATTAATTGTTTCAAATATCTCTCGAAAACAGATTCATTATTCAATTATATCTAGTATTTAATGAATGTCATTCATTCTTATCAGGCTAAATAAATTTGAATGTTTATAAATTTGTCTGTTTTTGTCAATATTAAATATTTAAATAAAAAAACTCGCTTCATGAAATACCATGAAATGATGAAGTAGGTACTTCAAAAATAATTACTTAGGGCAATATTTGTTTTATGCAATGTCAACTTGAAGATGGGAAGAAAACAAAGTAAATTAAATAAACCAAGAAAGAATTAATTAGAATTTGAACTTAATTTAAGCTAAAGTAAAATTCAACACATGGGATCTTTTAGCTAATGGAATAAATCATTTAACCTCCTCTTTTAATTTCAAACAATTTTCATAGTGATTAATCGTTTTTAATTTGAATATTTAATTTTTAACCCTATTACCGGACAATTTCAAAATTCATCATAATCGATGAAAAAACTCGATAATAAAACAAATAAATTAAGAAACAATTCTTCATTGGAATATTAATTCAAATAAGTACTTTTTGGGATCAGTTCTTTTGTATCATGATATTGTACTATTCTAATTCTAATTTAAGTTTCAATTTTATAGCCAAAGATCTCCATTTCGTAAAAAATTGAGGATAGCTTACTTAGTCTTGAAAAAGTTTTCACTTTTTCCTCCAATTCAAGGAACTTTTTTGAATCAAAGATCCGTTTCATTAAAGAATCTATAAAAATAAACTCATGGAGTCCCAACTATAATTCTTTTACACTCCATTAAAACTGTAAAATAAAATATATTAGTATAACTTTTGAATTTGCACATCTGAGCCACTTTATTAAAAATATAAGGGTTCAAGTTGCCGATAGAATTAGATTTTTAATTTCCTAAGAAAATCACAATCACATCATTAATAGGTCCTAGATAGAATGGATTATTTTTAATTATATGTTAGAAGACACCTTTTTATCTCCTTGGGAATCGAACCCGAGAGCCAAAATTAGATTAGCAATCCAATTGTCTACAACGTGAGCTTGAATTATTTGAAATGTTTATTGTTCAAAAAATAGCTATAATATTCTTCCCCTGTCGATAACTTTTAAGGAGTTCGGTGTTGGTTCTAGGTGAAACATTTTAATATAATAATAAAACTTGAGTAAGATACGAGGTAGGTTTCACAAAAAAAGAAATAAAACAAAATTGAGTTTTGAATTCGATATATTTCGGGGGTTAGCCCATCATCAGGAGTCTAAGAAAACTGATTATATATTGGAAAAATAGTTTTACAAGTAACAATTTTTAAAAATTTTTTAACTGTATGTGGTGAGGGGAAAGTAGGGGAAGAGGAGAAGTTGTTCTAAGAATTAATATTTTCTATTGAGATTTGAACTGGCTGAAAGGAATCTATACGTGCTATTATAATAACGAATGGACAAGTACCTGAGAAGGTACAACTTGAAAGGTACATGAGAGAGCACAATTACCCTAGTATATTCAATGTGCGAACAATGGAAGGAATGTTTATTTAATTTATTATAACATATAATCAATAATTGTATTTTTATACACTTCCAATTGATTATTTAAAATATTTGAATTATTAGAGAGGGCTATTTTTATTTCGGTGGATTCCAAGAGATCCAATTTAAGGCCTTCTTTCGAAATGAATGGGGATAGGGTTATTATTAGAGGTTGAATGGTTGGATTCATGTAAGTGAATTGCGAAGGCTGAGGTCGAATCTAAATTAATGTTATCGGATTTATTGAGATGATTAAGAGCTCTTACATGCTCGCAGTAACGTATTTTGAATGAGCGACCTGTCTGCCCAATATAAAAAGCATCGCAATCTTGACAAGTTAATTTATACACTCCTGATTTGTCTAATTTATCAATTTTGTCTATTTTATTGTTAATTAATTGGGAGCCTAAATTGTTGTTGTTGTATAAAGCAGGAGTGATTCCATATGATCTAAGGGTATAAGCTAATGGAGATGTCAGATGATTAGAAATGAAGGGTATTATTCTATATATTTTTTCAGTTCCCGATTCTAATGAGTGTAAGTGTGAAATAGTGAATTTACGTTTGATTTTATTATACATTTTGTTGATAGTCGAAATGTTATTTCCATTATTCAAGGCTATATTCTGAATGATGTTAAGCTCTTTATTGAAATTTATAGTATTCATGGGTATACTGAGGAGTCTATGAATCATTGAATAGAATGCTGCAAATTTTGTATTAATGGGGTGATTAGATGAGAAGGGAATGACTGTGTCCGTGAAAGTGGGTTTTCTATATATTTCATAGTGTAATTTTTTGTGTAATTAGTGGGGTTTTTTTCAGTATACCCATGAATACTATACATTTCAATAAAGAGCTTAATTTTGTTGTCTCTTCTGTGAATGTCGTGTGCTTTACGCACCAATTTATTACTCAGTAATCCCAGATGCAACATGAAGAAAAATAATTTTATTGTCTCTGGATTCCGATACATACGATAATTTAAGAATGAAAGTTCATAAAAAGTTCCTTCTAGTGGAAAAATGTTAGAATAGGCGATGCGAAAAAATGATGAGATTTTGGGCTCTCTAGCTTCAGATTTTCAGTTTCAAAAATGAGGAAATAACAATTTTTGAGTGATTTTTTAATATTTTAAGATATTTTATGATAAAAGAATAAACACTGTTTTTCTCAATTTCATTTTAATACGAAAATATAATATATTATAGTAATATAGGTATTATGGTGATTAATTGGTTTGTTTATTTTAAAATTCACTAATAGTCAATTATAAATATTATTTGCCCAACGGCAATATTATGAATGAATTAAATATTAAAATAAAAAAAACAAATATTGAAATTAAGACTAGTTAACTAATTAAATCAAAAAATATATTTTTAACAAATAATTACATGCACATTTATTAAAAAAAAAAATTGGTGCGGGTACCAGAAGACTTTCAAATTAGTTTCTCCCTTATTTGAAATCTCAATACCAATTTTCTTTTTTTAAATTTCTTTTTTTTAGATTTTCTTCGATTTTACCTAAAATCTCGAGCTACTTCTTCTAGCTTCTAAATAGCTTCAAATACCTAAATAGTTTCAAATACCGACCATGCGAATACAAGAAAACAACGATTAAAATATTTTTTGGCGACACTCCTAATTTTACTCCTTGGCGGCCCTTTTGAGTGTCATTCATTCTTAATAATTCTAACCACATTAATCGTTGAAGAAGAATTTAATACTGCAACAAAGATTTTAAAAAACTATCTATTTTTTTAAAGTACATTTAAAACCAAAAATTTAAAAACAAATCGTCATGATAACTAAATTTTTGAAAAAGTTATGCTTATTTAAAAAAAGCTATTTTTTTCAAAAATTTCCAGCTTCTTTTGGGTTCAGTGAAAAAATTTGAAAAAAATTCTGAAAACCGTCTTTAATAGGGTAGAAAAAATAAAAAAGTTTCAGCCAAGCTTTTGAATATATATAGGTATAGATGAAAAATATTTAATTTAAAATAAAATATGTTATTTCAAAATCATTTTTCTTAAAAATACCCTTGGGAATCTCACCTCATCTTTTTTCTATTGTATTTAAGACCCTCAGCCATTTCAAAAGAACTAAGCGTTTTGGCTTTTGTATTCGAGCTCATTCATTCATTTCAATATTATTTATTTATTTCAAAGTTAATTATAAAGGATTATTGAAACTATACTAACTAAACTAACTGAATAGAATTCATTAGCTTTTGGAATTTCTTTAAAAATATATTTTAAAGATTAAAACCAAAATTCAATTAGCCCAAAGGCGGGCCTTGAAGCTAGTATAAAATAATTGTAGGTTTACATTCATATGTAGAATCTGCCATTGATTTATAGAACAGTCTGTCTATTACTACTTAGGATTATAGTTCTCTGCCCCTTATGATTAATATACGTTTTGTCAAGTCCTAATGTCCTAAATTTGTATAACATTTTATTTATTTCTCAAAAGCAGAGATAGATAGAGGTCATACCATCCTTGTTAAGGTTATGACCAGGTTTCCTTAACAATTTATGGCAAATGCCGGGGTGGTTAATGCGCCGTCTGCTCCTAGTATTGGGTTTTCGTGCGGAATTTTTAAATTACTTTTTGTCTCTTTTCATGGAAATCTATAATCATATTATTTGTTAATGAGCATACATTATTTTTTTTTTGGAAGAATTAGCAAAATTATTTTATGATTCTAATAGGAGTATTAATAATTAACATTCTTGAAAAGCTGTTTCAAATGCTCATTCGAGAATTAATCCCCAATGATTAAAAAAGAATAAAGCTTTCCAGTTTAAAAGTTTTCCATTTAAATTTCTTTTTTAAACTTCAAACAAACTAATTGTGGAAAAATATTATAATCTGTTTAGCAAAACAATTACACCTCTGTCCCAAAAGATGTCTCAAATGTTTGAAAAACTAATTTAAATAGAAAACGAAATTTAATCTATTTTGCTAGAAACTTATAAAAAGAACAACTGGTTTCCAACTTTCAATTAAATGAAATACAATTAATTTTTAATGAATTCCAAAAGATGAAATAAGTCAAGATTTGCAGTATTTATTCTATTTCCATTAATTACAACAATATTAGAAACACACTTAGGTATAAAATTCCATTAACCATACCCATAATTTTAAAGCTGTCAAATAGCTCTATAGCTACGGTAACCATATTTTTGGGAGCGAAATCGGGAACAAAAAAGGTCGGAATTATAACAACACACAAACAGCAAAAAATAACAAAACTCTTGTATTATTTCATAAATTATTTATTGAAAGTAAGAAAAAAGCATATATCTCTTATTATTGTAGTAGATGCTTAAGGGGTTATTTGCACTTTCTTAATAGTATGAAATTGTGAGTTTTGTAAAATAATAAAATGTTTATATAATTTAAAAAGAAATATAATATGCAAATATTGGACAAATACGGGACTATAAAATAAATACAGAACATTTGTAGGTCCCGTATTGCTTAAAAAAATTTCGGGGACATGCTGCTTTAATAAAGAACTGTCCTCGGAAATACAGGACGGATGGTCACCGTATCTATAGCTCGTAAAAGTGTTCGTCATGCCTTACGATTCATGGGTAGGTTTTCAGGAATCCCAACTGCTAATCAGTGAGTGTATGGTATCTTCTTGTAATCTTAGAGGTCTTTCTCGATATTTCAATTTTTAAGGAAAATTGATTTGTAGCCTTAGTTTTATACTTGCGTGACTTAAAATAAATGCTTGGATGGTGTAAACTTAAAGCTTAATAAAAACAAATAAAAAACAACTGATTTTAATTACGCGAATATGTAAATAAATTTTTCGGGTACAAGAGAAAAACGTTTCTTCTTTGTACTGAATTTTGAAATAATTTCAAAATCGACATCTCTGCTACTTTTTCCCCCTCACCCCCGTTGGCCTCAATCCATATAGATCATTTTGGCCAGTGAAATGCTGTTATATAATTATATAACGTATATATGTTGTATTAATATATTTCATTAAATTTTTTTGATAGCTATTATATGTTGTATCACAAACTTTGCTAATATTGAATCTTTAGGAATAGATGAGAGAAGAATATTCATATTTGTTGGTAGGGATATATGATCTTGAATGTTAATACAAAATTTATTTATTTTATCACTGTTGTTTTTGCATTGTAGGTAGATATGATTAACATCCCCTATGGATGTTTGATCACACTCACAATAAGGGTTATCTCTAAGACCGAATTTGTGAAGGTATTCAGGTGTTAGTAAATGTCCATTTCTAAGTCTTATGATATGATCTGTTAGCCTTCTAAATGTTTTTATAATTACAAACCATTGTGTTATTGGTATCCTCGGCATTATATTGTGAAGGTATTTTCATTTTCCTTTATGTTAGCTACTGGAGTCCCATAAGGATTTCCATTCCAAGAAGATTTTGTTTTTATGCCATGCATAAGCATCCCCAATCTGATGTTGATATGTTCATTTAATATTAAGGATTCCTGAGCCAATTGGTCAACTCTCTTGTTGTCTCTAATTTCATTTAGCGTGACTAGGGATCCAAAGAAATTTAATAAATGTGTTGTTATTTTTTAAAATTAGAATTTCACTAATGATTTCCATTATTAGATTTGAGGATTTTTTATTTTTTGGAAAACCGTTAATTGCTGTAATTACGCTTTGGGAGTCGGTGCATATTAATACATGATTAATATTTGGTAACACTTTCACATGTTTTATTGCCTCTCTGACAGCTGTGCAGTCAGTCGTAAATATAGAAGACATAGCTTCAAGCTTATAAATTTTATATATATTTACTGATGGACACCACAAAGCGCAGCCCACCATAGAGGGATTGGATTTTTTAGATCCATCTGTAAATATTAGAGTGTGATCTGGGAAATTTGATCTAATAAATGTTTGAAATAAAATCTTCATTTGAGGAGTATCTGCTACTTACTCTCGGGAAAATATCTATTAAATTGTTAATTTATATATATATATATAGTTATTTTATAAAATTGTCATATTCATGAATATTACGTATCACTGACCATAATAATGTTTTAACAATCAAGGTCAATTTTAATATATATAGTATATATATAAAAAAGGATTAAATTCTTATTATAACTTTCTAAAAGGGTTGATCTTAAAAAGTAAAATGTGCATTGTAAAAGGAGACTTTTTCACTTTTTCAAACACTAAAAATTTAATGAATTCTCTTCTATAAAATTTATATGGAGCACTTTAAAAGAAAAACTGATTTGCTATTTTTTATATCATCGCCTTCTGTTCATATTAAAGATAAATCTTAACGAAAATGTTTATTGAATTACGCTAAAAAACAAGAAAAATTCCCCTAAGATTGAATAAAATATTAAATAAACTGACTTCTGTTCTCCGATGTTAGAACTTTAATATTCTCAAGCACGTTGGCGTTAAAACTATGTTGAAAAGTTGTCTCTCGGATAAATTAAAATCTTGTCAGATGTTCTCAAATCCAGAATGTCAGGGATCGAATTGCAAAGAGGAATTTATCAATTAGACTGAATGGTTCAACTTAGTCGTTAGAATTTATACAAAAATGACAGGTTAGGAATTTTTTTTAAATATTATTTAAAACTGTTTTTAAGCTTAAATAAAAGATCAATAAGTAATTAATCGTAAAATTAAAGTTTTATGTGAATCTAAAAGTGGTTGAAACATTAAGAAGCTATTAAGTCAAAATTGGATTAAATTTGCAAGTTAGATTGAATCATTTGAACAATTGAAGATTGTAAAATTTAAGTAAAATGTATTTGCATTTCCTAAGCTAAAATCTTTCTAGTGAAGGAGTGCAGATAATAATTAAAGTCATTCATTAAATTAGTATGGTGTACGGTAGCCATACATTTAATATTTTATTGAAGGAATGTTAAATTATAAGATTTTTATATTGAGTCAATAAAATACACCACTAGATATGCACTCAGTAATTGAAAGTATTAGATTTGTATTCCTTAAAATATAATAAGTAGTATAAGTGTGCACGCCCCCTGGACCCCAACCCACGAACCCCATCCTCATACCCCACTCCCACCCACAACAACCCCCGAACCTCCCCCAGCACCTCCCACCCCCGTGCACCATGCACCGGTGCCCAACCACCGCTCCCACCCCACCACACGCACCCCAGCCCCCGCAACACCCCACTACGCCTCTGGATCCTCACCTGAACCCTCACTCCTAACTGCACCACCCTTCCCCGTGCCATCCACCCCGCCCCACCCACTACCCCGGACCCCACCCCGCACCACCCCACTACGCCTCTGGACCCTCACCTAAACCCTCCACTCCACACTGCACCCCCCGGACCCCACCACGTGCCCTCCACCCCCAGCACCCAGTTTTTTCATTTCTAGCCTTCTAGTGACCCACAGATTATATACAAAATTTGGTTAAGTTAACTCTAAGGGTAAAAATTTTAATTTTTTGACTCCTTTCCCCCCATTTTGGGTGGTTAGTTTTTGCATTTCTAGCCTTCTAGTGACCCACGGATTATGTATACAAAATTTGGTTGAGTTTGGTCCAAGAGCAAGAATTTTCATATTTTGACCCCCCTTTTTGGGTGGTTTTTTAGGGGAATTTTTTAAACAAAAGTTGTCAGAAATCACATCCCCTACAACTTTGCTCATAATAAAATTTTCCGTAGAGTTAATAGTTTAAGAGTTATTTGATAATTTTCATTCGTGCGCCCTCCCTAAACCCCCTTCTGGGTTCAAAATATAAAAACGTTATATAGCTAAAAACGTAAATTAGAAGACGTCTGATGTAAATATGAAATTTGATAATAATCCCTTCGCCGTTTTTACGGAATCGTGAGCAACTTTTCGGAAACATCGGAAACATACAGACAGACATACAGACATGAATTTTGTTGAGGTTGTTTTCGTTCATAGCTTTGCTTGAAACTTGTGCAACCAAAATTTGGCGTGATTTGGAGCAATGTACAGATAAAACCTTAATTTTATATATATAGATATCCAAAAACTAAAACGATATTTACTACTGTAGATGGTCTATCACTGGTGACCAAAACTGTTTAATGAATAAATACTATATCGTCACCTTAGAGAGTAAATCTGCTTACTCTCAACAAGAAAATTTTACAGGACAGAGATAAAACAAACCAAATTTAATATTGTGTTAAAGAAAAAACCATTTTTCACATTTTTTTTCTATAACTTACGATCATAATTTTAAGTAACAATTTTACTTTGACGATGCTATCTCTTTTTCTTTCGAACGGTATTAATATGTCATATATGATAAAAAATGTAGTTAGCAGCTTTACACTCTAAGCCGACGATATATAATTTATCGAGATTATTAAATTTATTTCAATTATGTTACAAATACCTAACTCTTGAATTTAAAAGAATATTTATTATTAACCAAAAGTATAATGAGATGGAAGGAGAGATGGACTAGCAATTTGAAACCAAAAATATCATGTACATTTCAGCAGAAGTCTCTAGTTTCCTTTTTCACTTTCACATATATATTCTATATCATATAATAATAGAGAATATAATGTGAAGTATTGCAATCGTCCTCCGGGGTCCTGACTCTTTGAGAGCTTCTATCTTCAAGGTAAAAAAGTTAATTTCACTCTGTGCATTCTAGGTGGAATCAAGCGATGCCCTTAACCTGATTTAGAATATAATATCCGATATTCTTGTCCCCAGAGACCAAAAAGTGGCCAAAAATCCATTGGTCAGTGCGACGTCATCGCTTTTGAGTGATGGTCAGGCCAATAGAAGTTTTCATTTCAAAAACATGTTTAATAAAAATGATTTTACTTTTCTTTTAAGATGAGAAAAAATATTAATCTCTCTGGTTTCAAACTACTCCACTTGCCCAGTGAGTTAAATTAATTTATCTGGCTGATTAATTAATTAGATTATAAAAGTTAAAGCATTACTTTTATGTCCTTAAATGTATAACAAAAACAAACGATTAACCATAAAAAAACAAATGAATTTCATTAACGATAGAAATCACGCAATTTGATAGTAAAGAATCCAACTCAACATAAACAAAGTAAATATTCTATTAACAAGCAACTGCGATATTATCTCACTCATCTTGATCCCTTTAAATGACTTTAAACGAGCATTTTATGTATTAAATCGAAAGTATATCAAGATAAAAAATAACAAATGATATCGTGAATTCATAGACAATGAACATTTAACACGTTCACGATGCAGGCGCAAACCTCTCCAAGCTCAATTTAATTTTAATTAACCAGCAATTCAATTTGCCTATGAACAAAAAAAAGTCACGTGAGTTTTTCACTTGAGTTTATCGTCGAAAACGCTTTGAAATGACGAGATCGATGTACAGCCTATTCAAAGGGAAAGATATTTTATCTGCATTTAAAGTGATGGAGAGAATCAATTAACACGTTGACTGCCGGCGAAATTTGATGTTCACAGGGAGGTAAAATAAAAAAATAAAAATAAAAAAAGGCGGCCATGAGTGTGTCTAATTTGAATATAAATCAAATGAATGTTTTTTATTTAATTATTTGTTAGGTGTTTTTAGAGTTTCTACAGCAACCTGGGGGATTTGTTTGAGAATATATACCTATAGGTATATATTTTTTGCTGAATTGTGAGAATATATCAAAGAGTGTGTGTGTACCCTGATTCATATATATTTAGATCAAGCAAATATACGGGGTGGCTGTCTTTTTTTTCTTTTTTTGTCTAGGAAACACAATGGTAAATTTTTTTCATTTAGTGAGGATTTTCTCCTATTAATTTTAGAACAAAAGTATAAATACAAAAGATGTTCAGAATTATTATTATTAAACTAATTATTATTTTATTACTAATAAGTTTTCATACATTTTTCGGGGTTGAGGGGGAAAATATATTCTGAATTTTTGAACCGAAAGCTTTATAGCTATAGTGCCACTATATAGAATCTAGACGAGGGGTACTCAACGTGAGGCCCAAGGGCCGCATGCGGCCCGGCGAGTTCTTTTGTTCGGGCCGGCGAGCATTTTCTTTCAGCCCGACTTGGCTATGTAAAATAATAAATTAATTAGAAAATATATTAGCTAAAATCACAGACTATTATATAATATATAAATTGAAGCGATTGATAAAATATTAATAAACAAATTTAAAATTTAACATTACAAGAAGCTATTTTTCTTGCACCAGCGTATATTTATTTCTTTTTTAAATTATAATGTAAAATCCTTTCAATTTATTCAAATCTCCAGCAACAAAACTTAACTGGAGTAGCCAATTTGACCATGTATATTATAAATTTTCTGTTTCTGGCCTTAGTTACTTATTGCAAAACAAAGCCAGTGAATCCATGTAATTGAATCTAAATGACAAGATCGAAATTATTTAGATTTTTTTTACTGTTGTTAATTAAAGGCAAGATTTTAATTGAAAAGTTTTTGTTTTATCGAGAGTAGCAGAGTTGTTGATTCACAAAGAGAAACAAAGAGGTTGTCCTCTGCTTGATGCAAATAAACATACACACATATATATCGAAATGATATATCTGTATACATATATACGAGCTTCGAGGACCGAAGGCACGCCCTCGAAGCTCGGCTCTCCGGGCTGGCGCCCTGTAGGGCGACGTCTCGGTCCAAAAATTTTATTCCTCTTAAAAAACCACAATCCAAATGTATACCTTTAAACTCCCGAAAATAGATAGTCTCTTAAAAGTTTCGCCTCATTTTCGTCCTGACACAGCTACAGAAATGAGGCTCTAGATATGAATCTGGAAGTATGTTTTTTTTCTATAATCTACAGCATTCTGATATTTTTTTTGCGGAAATAGATTTATTTAAATAAGTGGAATCGTGTGAGGAGGAGAATTATATTATACCATTTTTTTAAAATTTGGAATCGATAATAGATATAAGGCTCCAAATATTTAAAAGAGATCAGGTGTTGTTTGTATGACAGGCTGCTCCAGTATTGCCATGAGAAACTCATATGGGCATGTCTTAAGTCGTTCAATTTTGTAAAAATCAAAAAATAAGAATAAGAAATTTTAGATTTTTAAAAAATTATAAAAAAGTGGCAAATTATTAAAAAATAAACAAATAATATATAAAATAAAAATCAAATAAGATGTGATTAATTTCTTCTTCTGTACGCAAAGAAAAGTGAATTGAATATTTAATTTTTGAGTGGTGAAGGGGGGGGGAATAATTATCAATATATTTAATGTTTCTTAAGGCGGCCCGCTCCTCGGAGGCCCAATAAACAAAATATACAAAATATACAAAATAAAATCAATTGGTGTCTTCCATTTCAAAATTCGAGTTAAAATTACAATTATATTTCAAATTAGCCTCGATTTATCTGGACTCAAAACACAAATATACCGAGGGCACCAGCGCACCTGTCGGCAGCATTAGGTCAGCGTTGCTGCAAATTAATCTGGACTATTCTTATTGTATTATTTATTTGTTTAAGACTATAGTTTCGAAGACTTGGTCTTCATCATCAGTCTTTTTAAATTATAAATATTGTTTTTCATGGAGTCAATACCGTATGGATATTGAAAATTTTTTGATGTTTTCTTAGCTGGTAGCCAGTTAGAATTAAAATCATTTATGGGTTCACACTCATATATAAACATATGTATCCCTTTTCTTTGTGACAAAGGACAGACTGACAATGGAAGGAGGGTTAGTTTTTCCTTTTTTCCCACTTTCTTTTATCTAAAATTGTTTGTTATTGTATAGTCTCAAACAAATAAATTATATATATATATATATATTGATATAACATTTCGATATATATATGTGTATGTTTATTATCATCAAGCAGAGGACAACCTCTTTGTTTCTCTTTGTGCAAGAATTTAATATTCAGCTCCTGGTGATGCCACTTGCACAACAGAGAATCTTATTCGAATGCATACCCTATCCCTCAACAGGCGTCGCTGAGTCTTTTCAATCATCAACGAGGTAAATATGCAAACACACGCATATATATATATATATCAGTGGAGTGCGGTCAATGGAAAATTTCAAACATTATTTTCATAAATATATAAGGTCGACTTCAAAATTTCAGGAGGATCTTTAAATTTTTGAATTATTATCCGTTGTTTCAAATATTGCTATAAAAAACATTTTTTGTTTTGAAAAGTATATTGGTTCTCGAAATGAAATAATATTGTTGCATAGTTTAAAGGGACAATTAAAATGAATGATTTTTCCGAAAAGGCAGCGGATAGAAGGTTTTAAGCCCCTGGTATATCTTTCCATTTCAAGCATGTCGAAGACAAGTTAATACGAGTTTTAGTCGAATAAAATTAGTTCTCGTTGAGGAACAAAAAAAATAATTTTTAAGAAAAAAATAAAAACCGACTTCAAAAAATTAAATGCAACAAATAAAATACACTAAAAGGTATAAAATAATTATTATCTTATTTAGTTACAACTAAACGACGAAATATTAACATGAAATTACTTTTTGAAGTCGGTGCCAAACTAACTTTTTTTTTTTATGATAATGATGAGAGAAGGAGTTACACCAAAAAGGTGCAACCCCTAAAGGCCTGGGTTGGCCCCTCCATCGTGAAAAGAAGAAGAAAGAATTTTATGGGTTGGGCGGGGGTCGAAGGTATCTGTGGATACGGGTCTTAAATAGCTGAAGGTTATAAGTCGCGGGAAAGATGGTGGCAGGGAGCGAGTTCCAGTCTCTGGAGGTCAAAGGGATAAAAGAGTTGGCGAAAGCGCTTGTTCGAATTTTATCCAATTTGACAGCGAAGGGGTGCTGAGCATTAGAAAACCGCGTGTTTCGCGTAAAAAGAGGGCATTAGGGGGGATAATTGATTTCAGCTCGACTGAACAGACACCGTGATAGTATCTGTAGTACAGGGAAAGGGCAGAAACGGTTCTTCGGTGAGCCAGGGAGTCGAGTGAGTTGGTTAGAGCCGGTTCTCCTATTAGTTTAATTGCTCGCTTCTGAATTGCATCCAGTGTGGCAAGAGAATGCTTGGAGGCACCCCTCCACAGATGAGAGCCATATTCGAGACAGGGACGAATTTGAGCTTTATACAGCATAAGAAGTTGACTGGAAGTATAACAGCGTCTAGACCTAAATAGGAGACCAAGCTTGCGCGCTGCAGCTTTAGCAGTGGTTGAGATATGGTCATTCCATGAAAGGTCAGACCCTAGAGTTACGCCTAGCATTGAAATTTTATCCCTGAATTCTAGTGAGTTATAACTATACATATAAGCGAGCATACCCTCCAAACGTACTAAGTAAGATCCGTCGAGTGCGATTCATAAAAGGTATATGTTTGGCACCAACTTCAAAAAGTAATTTCATGTTAATATTTCGTCGTTCAGTTGTAACTAAATAAGATAATAATTATTTTATACCTTTTAGTGTATTTTATTTGTTGCATTTAATTTTTTGAAGTCGGTTTTTATTTTTTTCTTAAAAATTATTTTTATTTTTCTCTTTTTAGTGATGTTATTAATAGTGATCATATCATCAGAACTTGATCAAATTAATATGACACCATCCCTAAGACACACCCTTTCGGATAAAAAAAGAACCATCGAAATCGGTTCATAAACAAAGAGGTTAGGTCTAAACAAACCTAATAAAAAAGGTCTAATACCTATGAAAAAAATACGAAAAAAAATGGGACCAATCGGAAGCTAGACTAGATACAATGCAAAAAAAATTTTCATAATCGGTTGAGAATTGGCGGAGATATGAGGTAACATAGGCACAAAAAAAAAAAAAAAAAAAAAAAAAAATTCAATCGAATAGAGAACCTCCTCCTTTTTTGAAGTCGGTTAAAAAGGAATAAATAAAGATGATTCGGGAATTTTTGGACTAATCCATTTCTAACAACTCTCAATATACGATTGCTATAGAGTATAGACAAGTCATAGCTTGCTTATAGCAATATAATTAGGAGAAATTTGAGATTTTCTTATAGGACAGGCTGATTCATTGTGGAAGATTTTCGATTTCCATCTCAGGGAAATGTGGTTTTTAAGTCACAAGAATTAATTTCTGACTCCTAACTTCACTCACACAAAGCAGTATCCGTTTGGGGCGTAGGTCCCAAAATATATTTTTTAAAAATCTAATGTCAAATTTGAAAAATAACGAAAATGATGCCGTATTCGATGAAATTTGCAAAAAAAAAGACGAAGATTAAAATTACCCTACGGTTAAAAACTGTTTTCACATAATGTATATAAAATCAATTAAAAATTATGTTTTCTACAGTTTTTACCTGTAGGGTAATTTTTAAACCTTGAAGCCAAATCTAATAATGGTACAAGAACAAACTTTCCAAGAATTTAGTTGAAAATTATTTTCTCCATGTTTCATACATTTTCAAGCACAAGACCATTTTTTTTTATTTTTTGTAAATTCAATATATCCTTACCCTTTTGAGAATCTATATAGGCACTATATAGGTACTATATAGTTTGAAAACATTGTATTACTAGGGCACTGTTCCGCAAACTTTTTATGTTCAAGGTACACCTACCAAATCAAGAAATTTTAGAGCTACACCAAAGAAAAAAACAATGATTAAAAATAGGTGAAAATCCGTTTCAGGTTTCACCTGGAATGAGTATATACTACAGTATGTAGTACCTATGTATGTATGTATGTATGTACCCCCTCCGAAAATTGTTGTTGTCGGTGAGAAAAAATAAAAGAAAAAATCACACAACGTGCAGGAAATTCTTTTTCTTTTATTATTTATTTATTTATAGAAACAGAAACAGATACATGTTTCGACAGGAAACCCTTTTCATCATCAGTCTGAAAAATTTTTATACAAAATAAAACCATGAACAAAGAAATAAAGATACTTTAAAAAATTTTCAGACAGATGATGACAAGGGTTTCCTGTCGAAACATGTATCTGATTGTGTTTCTATAAATAAATAAATAATAAAAGAAAAATAATTTTCCTGCACGTTGTGTAATTTTTTCTTTTATTTTTTCTCACCGACAACAACAACTTTCGGAGGGGCTACAATACACTTATTCCAGGTGAATCCTGAAACGGATTTTCACCTATTTTTAATCATAATTAAACAATGTTTATTTAATATTTATTTATTATTATAATCATTATAATAGGAAAATATGTTTAATGAGAAATGTGAACCTGCTTAACTGAGCACAGGTGATCAAAATTTGGAGGAATGGATGATAAGGCTGCTCGCTTAACTCTCAGTTATGTGTAGGTGCATTATCTTAACAAAACTTGACATTTTCCCGCGGCACACCATCTAATGACCACGGTACGGCAGTGTGCCGCCGCACACACTTTGCGGAACACTTTACTAGGGTACTAAGCCTTCCTGGTAGACAGACAGGCTTCGTCTGATTACTGGCCGTACCGATCCTAGTAGCACAATGTTTCAAAACTATATAGTACACATATAGTGCCTTTATAGATTCTCAGAAGCTATATAGGCACTATATAGTTACTATATAGTATGAAACATTGTGCTACTAAGGAGTGATTTAGATAATAATAGAGTTTCCTTATAGTTATAATTTATATAAGTATCTAATAAAATTTAAATATTGCTCGCTCCTGAGTAGTGAATTCATCTAATTTTTTTTTTCACTGGGCAGTCAGAGTATTAGTCACTTTAAAAAATTTCAATTTTATTTTTTTTTTTATTCGTATCTAAAACATGGAAAAAAATCACTTTCTATAGTAGAATGAATTTTAGTGTTGCTAAAATGTTTGTACTTGCTTGGTGTGTACTAGATATTTTAAAATGGAGTGAAGAGAGTTAGTATATGTTTTGCTTATTTCCAGTAATGTTATTTTATTTTAGTATGTATGTAGTTATAATTTCAGAAGACATTTGGAGGATTTAGCAAGTGGAAACACGGACTGTCCAGATAATATTTATTTAACTTCCCTGGTCAGACAGAATTAAATAATCGAAATAAAAAAAATAAGTTTTTCGAATGTTAAAAGTTTAATTCAATTGGAACGCCTGATAATTTTGTGGCGTTCAGTTTAAAATCGAATGGTATGATTGATTTCTGGTACAGGCGCGGCGCGTAAGTCAATATATCGAAATGGGTAATTTGAAAAACCGGTTTAGATGCCCACGCACAGTATGGCACAATGCTCTCGAAAGGCGACGGCTTTCTAGTTTATCGATGTGCTTTATATATTCTTATTTTTTTACTTTAAATATATATATAGAAATATCAAAGAAAAAAATGTATATACATTTTTTTATGACCTAGGTAACTATAAAACGAAACTTTAAGGGTAGTTTCAAAAATACGGCCACTTTAAAAATCCAGAAGGAATTTATATTGTTCAGAAAAAAATATTACATAAGACAAACGAGATTTTATATCCGTACGGAATATCTAACAGTAATTTATTATGTAACATTCATAATAAGAAAAAAACTGAGTTTAAATTCAAAAAAAGTAAGTTATTTAGATAAGGTGAAGGAAAAATTACATTGTTCTATATATTGTCCTCAGTTGAACAAGAGAGGCTCCCAGCCAGATATGTTCCCAAGACTTAATTTAAGGTAGTTGTTTCACCATATGGGCTTTATAAAGATTTTTTTGAAATTTAGGCAGATTATTATTTAAATACTTCTGCATCAATTGGTGGCAAAACAAAATTTATGAGCAATATAGTTCCGAAGATATTAAATTACAAAAATAGAGTTTTTCAGACTCTTATACATTGCACTATACGGGATATCGGAAAGTTAACATACATATTTAATTATAATTAAGAAACTCTTCTTACCAGTGTTATAAAAAACTAAACCAACATTAAACAAAAAAATTTGAAGGGGGGTCGGATAGGCTAAGCGGTAGCGTGTCATCCTGCTAACCAAGTGGACCCGGTTCCGAATCCGACTCGAGACATCCGGCTAAAATCTGACCCCCGGGGTAGGGACAAATTTAAATAAAATAAATAGTATCGTAAATTGCTTATGCCAAAAAGCCAAAAAAAAAAATTAAAACTAAACCAACATAAAAAAAAAATTAAACAATAACTAGGTAATAAATTTTTTAAGAAAAATTTAATTCATAGCTACAACACAGTTTCTGAGATAATAATGAATAAATAATGAAAAATGTATAATGAAAAATTTACAATAAAAACAAGCTGGCAACAACGCATGTATTAAACATAAAAAGTGTGTTACTTTAGTACTTTTTTGACGTTTTTTTCGTTTCAGCCATTGTCGCAACAGCTTTAAATCGCTTATTAAAAACTTTTTGTTTTATAAATCGACCTTTATAAATGTGTTTTATCTGTCATTTCTATGATCAAAATATTCAAGCTCGGACAATGTTGCCAGATTTGTCAAATGAGCACGGGATTGCCTAGTAGTGGTACATAAATAGCAAAAAGTTTTGGGTTTACGAATTATGAATCCTTATTGTCTGTTCTATATACTCTAGGATTAACTTTTTGCTAGTATTTTCGAGGAACAACTACCTTAACTAAAAAGGTAAAAAACAGTGTAGCGGGAAAGTCGTTCAAATAAAAAATAATAACTCTAGTTCTTCTTCTTCAAGTGGTATATACGATAGAGAGTATTCTCTCCATTGTAATTTTCCTGGAGAAATTTTTCACAGGGGTGGTTTCCCATTGCCTACCCTTGGATCAGTGAGGCGCCTTGCATTTTTGACAAAGATGAAAATTGTTCTAAGGCGAGATTCGATCCCGATTAAAATCGATTCGAAGCCAAGTGCCTTAGTTGGATTGAGGCCTCAGGAAATTAATGAACTACAACATAATATAGGCATAAATAAACAATATATATTTAAGTTTATTATTAAATACTACGGCATATCTAGCGACCCGAGTCTTGGAACATTTTTCATTTTTTTCTTAATTAATAAATGTGCAGGGGGGATTCTTTCATTAGAATCCGATCGGGAAAAATAACTAATCTAACTTCCTCCTTTATAGCAGAGGCCGGGGAACTTTTTTAGCCATTAGCCCAACATTTTTTCCATAGGGCGCTATTACCCCTACATTCTGAAAAGCAAAAAAACAAAGTAAATGTATATTATTTATTATTTATTGAATTAATTTGAATTTATAGGAAAACTATCTGTAAGTAAAAAAAAATTGTAAACATTAACATAATTATAATGGGGGGGGGTCAGATAGGCTAGGCGGTAGCGTGACAGCGAGCTAACCAGGGTTCGAATCTGACTCGAGGCATCCAGCTAAAATCTGACCCACGGGGGTAGAGACAAATTTTAAAAAAGATATAACTAGTATCGTAATTAGGCTTATGGCTAGAAAGGCCGAAAAGCCAAAAAAAACAAACATAATTATAACGCTTTTACGTTTTAGAAAAATGATGTGGTTTCATTTTTGATAAAATGACTTCAAAATTAGGACTTTTTGACGTGAGCGCAATTTGAATACAGTCCTCGGTTATCAAAGTAAAAATATATTACTATAATAGTTTATAAAATAGAAAATTTTAAAAATGTCCTTATTACCCCCGATAATTTCTTTGTTACTTCATTTGGGGTAATTTACCCCAGTTTCCCGACCGCTGCTTTATAGCGAAAGAAATACAAGTCAAGACCTGTTCAGACTAATAAAGATTCAATTTTTATTTTCTATTATTCTAGGAATGGCCTTTTGCTCTTGGATCAAAATTACACTCGTTATAGAGAGGGCAAATATTTAATTGAACTTCAATAAAATTCAGACAATAATGTGAAAAAAATACGTGTTCTAAGTGGCTCACGTACTAGGTCGTGAAAAAGTTTTACTATTTTGTTCATTTTTATCATTCAATAGAAAAATTAAATTCATAAAAAGAAAACGTCTTAGAAAGTTTGTTCTGTAGCAAAATTTTTATATTTTCAATGCGATGAACTGTTTAGATTTTGGGCTCTCTAAACCAATGTTGTATCTCAAACTGTATACCGCGAGAGATTGTCAAATGTGCCGCGAGCGTTTTTGACAAATAATTAAAATTTTCTTTGTAACTTTGAAATACTATTTGTATTTAAGTACCTACTTCATTTTTTTTTTGTATCATTCAACTTTTACTTTTTTTTTTATATTTAGGTGTGCCTCATATGATTCCAGATATTTTTAGTGTGGCGTCAACCAATAAAGGTTGAGAAAAATTGGTCTACGACAAAATCCTAAGACTGCAATGTTCATGTGTCCTGCAATTCATATTTCTACGCGTATTTAGCGGGGTTCTTTGTCGACCCACGAGCCTAATGATCCACCGTTTAGGGTTGACACTAGATCAGTGGTAGTCAACTTAGTCCCTAGGGCGCAATTCAAGACTCAATTGCAAATATTAGGCCCTAATGACCTTAGCAGTCGACGTCCCTTTAAACCCTCAATAATAATAACAATAATAATATAATTGCTAATATTGAGGAGGCTAGTGTAACTTGCCAAGAATAACTGTTAGAACTTAGATATCATCAAGAGAATAAATATAATTTCGATAGTCGTGGATATAAAATTCTATGACTAAATAAAATAAGCTGACGTGTTCTGATGTGGCCATCCACTTGACTTTACCATACAACCTGGCCCCTCACTTATATTTAATATTTAATAAAATTATTTATAATCATGTAGGGGAGGGTGGTTAGTTTTTAAGTAAGTAAGTATGTAGGTATGTATTTACATATATGAGAAGCAATTGTCAAGTATAAAATTAGAAACTCACTATGAGCTAAAAAATAATAAAGTTCTTATTTCTACATTATTGACTATCTTTTTTGAATAACACATATCAATAGAATTATAATATTATATCTGCGGTCCGAGACAATTTTTTTGGAGTTTACTCCGTAAGAATCGATTTGCATATAAGAAGCCCGGTATGGAAAATTATGGGTAGTAAAATTCAGTCAACGAATGACAGCGTTACGTTTTTCGTACGCACACTCTTCTGGTGGTTAAAAAGGGCAACATCATTCAAACATTTTTTAGGCGCCGATTTTAAAATTGACATTGAAAAATTAATCGAAAAATTATTATTATTATATTATATATATAAATATATTATATTATTATATATATATATAAATGCAACATGACAGGTTCCATCCCTGTCGAGTGCTTATTTATTTTTTAAAACATTTGAAACTTTATTACTTGACATTTAGAAATTTTCATTTAATTAATCTCAAAAATTAAATGATGATTTTATTTATATATATCATATACAATTCAACCCTATAATTTGATACGTCTTTCTCTAACGTATTATGGTTAAACTTAGATAATTAGACAATCACTATAACTATTCATTTTTTATATTATATACTTATGTTATATTTATACTTTATTGTTATTATTTTAGATATATCATACATATTATATTATATATATTATATTATATATAATTCTTATTTTAAATTTAATTATAATATTTATTTAAAATTTATATAACATTTATATTATAGATTTTATTTATAATTCGTGGGTATTGATTTGTGGGTAAGATTTGTGAACCACATATCTACCAACGTTCATGTGTCTTATTTCAGTTACCATAAGTCTCTAGTCACAGTAATTAATAACGACGGCGCTATTGATCTAATTAATATTTGAAATTTTATTTAGGTATTTTCACTGATTCGTTTATTTATCATTTGATATGGTATTAATCTTTTTCTTAGACTATAAGCATTTTTTGTGCCTATTTAGACAGTCGATCTGAATGAGTAAACTCCAGTCGTGCGTCGGAGCTGACACACACATTTTTTTTTCTTCAAATGTGGCCCGTGTAAGAAAAAAGGTTGGACACCTCTGCTGAATGGTAACGGAAAAAATACAATTGTGTGATGTTTTCTGACATTTTCCGATAATGTATTGTATCTATTGTTCCCCTTTATGGTGGCTTTCGCCCCCTTCTGTTTTCTCAGCAAATATTGAATTCTTCGGCTTGATTATTAAGTTGGCTAGGGCCTTAGATATATCTATCATATCAGTTTGCGAGCCATTATTTGCACGCGCCCCGTGACTATAATAGGCTGCTGCCTGCTCCCGAGAGCTCCATTTGCCAACACTTCACTTCTTCAATTAGCCAAACTCTAGGCCCCCCTTCACCCCCACACACACTCACATAGTGAAAAACATCATCCAAAAAGGAACACGTTTAGTTAAGCTGGCGAGAAGATTAAACAATTTCAAGAATAATTTAGTTTATTATAAATTCAAATTCAAGACATCTGCATCTTTCCTTTGCACGCTTTCTTGAATTTGATTGCATTAAAAAATAAACCGCAGCAATCGTTGCTAGACTTAAACCATACCGTTTGAAGTAATAACATGTTTATTCCTTTATTAACCGACTTTAAAAAAGGAGGTTATCAATTCGAATGAATTTTTTATTTGTATCTATGTTATTCGATGTCTTCGCTAATTATGAATTGATTTCGATGATTTTTTGCATTGGGTTCAGTCTACTTCCCGATTTGTCTCGTTTTTTTTTCTCATTGGTATTGTACCTATTTTGATATGCATGTTCAGGCATAACTTCTTTGTTTATGGACCGATTTCAATGATTCTTCTTTTATTGGAAAGGCAGTACCTTATGGTCCCATATTAATTTGGCCAAGTTCTGATGATATGATCAATGACGAAATAACGTAAATCTTCAATTCTTATGAGTAATAATCGAAATTATAATAAATAAAAACTTTTATAAAAAAAAAATCTTAAACCGCTCATTTAAAACCTGCAAACGTTTTGAGAGAATTTCTATATTTATGAATTTAATTTCTTTATCATTTTCTGATGGATGAGGAAGGAGATCCAATCGATTTGATTGGGGAATAATGGAATTAAAATAATTATCGGAAAAGAGGTTTTTTTATCTAATTAGATTTTTCCTCTTATTAAAAATAAGGACTAAAGATAAATAAGGACACTCGATGGTGGAGAAACAATCTCCGGAATCGAAGCTAAAATACATGGTATACATTAATTAATGTAAAATAATTGGTTTAATAAAATTTATAAAATTATTATCATTTTCTGATGGAGAGATTGATGGCAAGAATAATGGAATTGAAATAATTATCGGAAAAGAGGTTTTTTTTTTATTTAATTAGTTTTTTCCTCTTATTAAAAATAAGGATTAAAAAGATGATCAAGGACACTCGATGGTGGAGAAGTAATCTCCGGAGTAGAAGCTAAAATACAATGTACACATTAATTCATGTAAAATAATTGGTTTAATAAAATTGATAAAATTTATAAAATTTATCATTTTCTGATTCATTCGCCCGACACTTTCTCTTACGAGATGCATACAAAATATTATCTTAAGTCACTGACTTAAAAAAGGTGACGTGTTCTGATGTGGCCATCCACTTGACTTTATCATACAAACTGGTCCCTCACTTATATTTAATAAAATTATTTATAATAATTTAAGGCGGGGGGGGGGGGGGGGGTTTTTGGTTTTTTTATTTCCTGGGGGGCCCACTGATTATGTATACAAAATTTGGTTGAGTTTGGTATAAGAGCCTATATTTTCATTTTTATTCTACACCCCCCCTCCCCCATTTTGGCAGGTTAGTTTTTGCATTTTTAGATTACTGTGGGCCCACTGATTATGTATACAAAATTTGGTTGAGTTTGGTACATGAGCTTAGATTTTGAATTTTGACCCCTCAGTCCCATTTTGGGCGTTTAGTTTTTGCATTTTTAAACTTCTCGTATCCACTGATTATGTATACAAAATTTGGTTGAGTTTGTTTAAATGGCCTAAATTTTTAATTTTTAAGCTCCCCCTTTCCACCCCCCTTAATTTTGGGTCGATATGCACCAAGATCTAATCAGCTCTTAATCTCAATGGACCAAATGGAAATTTTGGTTCGATATTCACACTAGTTTTTGAGCTAGCTAATCCACAAAAATTTGGTAACGCACAGACTAACAGACAACCAGACAACCAGACTAACAGACATTTTGACAAAACAATTATTATCTCAAAAAATATAATTTTTTCGATGTTCACTTATTAGGGCTTTTTTGTAGACCGAAATGCCATGATTTCGCTGAATTTTTTTAATCAAAATAGTTTCAATCGTTTTTAGAGATATTTCTAAAAAAAGAAGGAAAAAACACTTTTTTCGATTACAATACTTGACCATACCCTGTATTGTAAAGTAAAAAAATTAAATACATCAAATAAAATAAGAATAACTCAAAAATAAAATAAAATGCACTAAAAGTTATAAAATAATTATCTAATTTAGTTACAACTAAAAGACGAAATTTTTACATGAAATCACTTTTTTGTGGTAAATAAACTATATAAGCGAGCTTACTCGCCAAACGAACTAAATAAGATCCGTCGAGTGCGATGCATAAAATGTTATTTTTGGCACCGACTTCAAAAAGTGATTTCATGTAAAATTTTCGTCGTTTTAACTAAATTAGATAATTATCTTATACCTTTTAGTGCATTTTATTTTATTTTTGAGTTATTCTTATTTTATTTGATGCATTTAATTTTTTTGAAGTCGGTTTATTTTTTTTTATAAAAATTATTATTAATCAGATAACACTGGCTATTTGAATTCAATGTTGACTTAAAATCAAAAATCATCCAGCCATCGATTTTCATCTAAGATTTGAGGAATAACCATTCTACATAGGATTTATGACGATTCGATTATTATCCCCAACTAATGCTGAAGATATGAAAGAATCGACTTAAATCAAAAAGAATGAGCGTTTCTCATCAAATACTTGAGGAGTCTAAATTCCTTCTAGATTGCATTATTGACGTTTCGATCATTATTGGTAACCATTGCTAAAGACATAGAGGAATCGATTAAAATCAAAAAGACCAAATTTTTTTGTCCTATGGATAATGTAAAAAAAAGTAATAAAAAATTCACTCTTTGTTACAACAGTCAGACAAATAAATAAACAATGCATGAAATAGGTTTTATTAGATTAACCTATTTTCAGTGAAAATTCGGATTTGCGTAGCGATTGAAATATTTTCATTTGCTTTAGATAAGTGATAGTAAAAAGTAACAATCTAGTTGCTTTTTCTATTGCTCGGTTTATTTCCATCTTCCTAAATCCTCCCCCCCCCCCCCACAATTGATTGCAGTCAGTTTTAAGTTTACTTTTTTCTCGCTTTTACATTATTTCTTATCTAAAAAGCATTTTGTATTTTATTTATTCATAAAACAACAGAGTTAGACAAATAGAGTATAACAACTTTTGTTTTTATTCACTAGTTATATTCAAAAGGAAATTAAATTTATTCTAGGTTAATTTGTCTTTTGATTAATTTAAAAGAGACTTTGTCACGTAAATTGGATTTAAATAAAATATTCAATGAAAGCGTTTTGTATTATGAACTTAAAGAATGCATTTAGATTGTTCATCATTATCTAATTTTCATTGCTTTTATTTATTACTTTATTTTGTTTTTACGATTTCTAGTGAAATTAAGTGATAAGCCTACAAATTCGAATTGGAGATTTGATGAAATATTTATATGAAGAAATAAAGGATTATCCGTGGACAAATTTACCCCCAAACAGTAATGATAAATTGTGAAATTTTACTAACAAACCCAAATAACATATTCTGACCCAATTTCCTTACAATTATGTTTTGAAAAATGTTTCAAGTGCATCATGTACATGGTTCAGTAAGCAACCTATGAAAGATCAGACCAGCTTTTGTGGATAAATTCATGATATATACCATATTTGCTAATTTTATTGCCATCTCCCCAGATGTTTCTATCTCTGAGCATAATCTTGTGACTCCAACTATTTCCCTAACTGGATTTTATACGAAAATATGTCCAAGGTTCTAAAGTTGAGTTAAGCACAGATGCGAAATGCAATGAACAAAAAAATGCTTTATCAGATTGTCAGTAATAACATATTTCTTGAAAAATAGGTATATTTGCAAATGAAAGTATATTTCCTATAGTATAAAAATTGTAAACCTAGACTTATAAAAAATATGTACACCGTTTTATTCAACTTGTAATTTTGTCTGTCTGTCTATTTGGGTCAAAACCTATCCGTTCAAAGTTTTCATTTAGTTTAACCATGTTTAAAAATATTGAGATGTCATTAAATTCATCTGTCACTTACATAAGTATCATTTATAAAAATTAATAACATATTTTTTTATACGATTTGATGACTGTATATGTATATAATTAAGTAATGGAGAGGGATTCAGCCTCGACAGCCCTGAGCTCCCATTATATTGAGACGACGCCTGGATTTGACTTTGATGATGCTGTCATCTTGATGAGATTGGATAAAAATTTTAAGCGTATGTTAGCCGAAAAATGTTTTATTAAGACATATGTTCAAAGGGCTCTTAATTTTCAAACAGATTCTATTGTGCTTAACAATGGCTACTTGTCAATATTGACAAATACTGATGCCCAAGTATAGTAAACATTGAGAAAAAAAGGAACATTTTTTTTATATTTTGTCATTTTAAATTGAAATTTGATATTCTTAATGTTGATTAATTATTTGGAGAAATCCTTTAAATTGTTTGTGAAGAGTCAGTGATCCTAATTATTCCGCGAGTATTAGATGAGAATCCATCACTATATTTGAATTTAAGTAAACATGGACTGCAAATTGCAAATGATATCTGATTAATAATACAGGAATAAAATATTAATATTTCAAATGACTTTGGATAAAGTTTAGCAACGATCCGTTGCAGTTTATTTTAAATTCTTTTTTATAATATTTGATTAGAATTTTATTTTGTTCAATAAAATAAAAAACAAAATAAGTAGAATCCATCTGGTGGGTTAATTTTTATTAATCTTATTCGATTTTAATATAAACTCTCTTATATTAATGTTGGAATTAATGAACGATGTACTCAGCTCCCTGTCATTCGCATGATCCACCTGTCTCCGGCATTGGAACATATTTGAACGATTAAAAAAAATAAAAAACTCCCATACTTCATTCTAGTAATCAAAAAGTAAATTAAAAACGATTTCGTTTTAGTTAAAAACTCAATTCGACTACAATATTTTTTGGTTAAAAAAAAAAAAATTACAACCCTGAAAATGATACCAGAAAAGAAAAAGAAATTTTAAAATAGTTTAAAATTAAATATTCATATAAAGGGATTAAGTAAATCTCTAAATGGTTAAGATCAGAAGCCAGTAAAAAAAATTAATGAATCAATTCTTTAGAAAATCAAATCAAATAAAAGACAGAAGCGTAACTCAGGAAGTGGAGTAAGTATGCCTCTAAAGATCCAAATAAGTAGATTAAATTTATTTTTAATTTAATCCACTTTAAACTGACGGTGTAGAAAGGTGTCAAAGTAACCCTTATTTTGTACCTAACGGCATTTTTAAACATATTTTCTTCCGAATTAATAAGACATGAATGACATCGCTCTTCACAGCTCCATAGAAATCACGACATAAAAATCGCTTCAATGTCTGTCTATTTTTCCGTTTGTTGGAGCATTGTAGCTCTTAAACAAAATAAGAGACAAACTTGAAATTTAGAAGTTATTTGATGTTTTTCCTTTTTGTCGCACTTATCGTTTATCACAGTTCAAACTTATACTCGCCTTAAGAGTAGAATATAAGGGGCTATTTTTATTTTAACTCAAAAATTCCAAACCCCGGAGCTCAAAGCAGACATTTTTACTGAGCAAACTAGTATACTCTCTTCAGTTCTGTAACTGCTCAAATTAGTACCTGAAAAAATTTGAACCATATCATTTAATTTAATCTCTGATCTGTTCTTTAATTAATCAATTTATCCCGACATAAATAATTTCTAGTAAACAGTCAAGAACTTTTTAAATAAATTTCCGTTTCGCATCTTTTTAAACCAATATGTCTTGACAAGATTTGTAATGACATGGAAATCAATGAACCAAGATAATCGACAAGCTAGACCGATTGTGGTTTCACTCGAACGCCCTTGAAGCAAAGAAAAATTGAACCGATACTACTAAATGTAGAATCTCCTTCCAGTCATTGAACATGTGCATTCTTAACCTTACTATTAAATTATCATTTCTAACAGAATTCAGTATGAACTTTGCTTTTAAGATTTACTCTTATCGCTTAATTCTTTCCGAGATATCAATTATCTTTAGGCGAATTTCTAGGAGAGGTTTTAATTATTTATCTTTTTGTTTAAGCAAAACGAAACTAAACAACCTTCTCAAGTATAGCCTGCATATATGCTGAAGTTATACTAGTATTCCTCTTACACAGTTAATATGAATTATTTTAAGGAAAATTTAAATAAAAACACAACTAAGAAGCTTGTATTTCTTTATCAAACAAGAGCTTTCCGATAAAACCATCTAGATTAGTCACTTTATAATGAGATGCTCTTATCAGAATGTACATCCTTACGATGCGATAGCTAAATCTGGATTGATTTTTAAGTGCTTGAAAAAACAATACAAGAGCGAGACTGGTATCCAACCAGCGTCTGATGTTCAAGTATTATATGAATAAGATCAAAATAATGATATGAATAAGATCAAAATAATGATATGAATAAGATCAAAATAATGATATGAATAAGATCAAAATAAATTTTTTAATAAAAAAAAAAATATCTCCAAAGTTCATTAAAATATAATTTTTTATTAAAACCAATTTTTGATGAACCCCAGGGTTCCACAAAGAGATGTTTGGGGTTCCCTCGCCTAAAGGTCAATAAAAGAAAAAATAGAAAAACAAAAATAGTAGTTAGTAGTATCACCCCTGAAAAAATTTGTCATGTATTATAAGTATAATATAGTATAAGATAAAAAAAAAATAATAAATAGTTACGAATATTTAAAAATTCTTCTTCTCATATTTTCATTTTCTAAAATATTTATTATTTCAGTAATTTATATGCTACGTCACTAACCAAGTCTATAAGTTATTTCATTATAGTACAAGGAGACAGGGAATTGGGGTTTTCTAGAACAATCACAATTAATTGATAATTTCTTTCTTGGACTAAACCTTGTCAGGACTTGTCTTTTATATCTTTGCACGTTTTTACATGTCATTAGATAATGGATAGTCAGGGATTATTGTATCCGTGACCCTTTTAAGAAATAAATTATCATTCCTCATATCCTTCTTTAATCCCATTCGATTTAAATCAGGGCTGTCCAACTCGTGGCCCAATATAAAGTTATAAAATTCCTTAAAACATTGAGATTTATATGTAGATACTGAAAAACACACAAAAATTTGGCCTGATAATTTTTTTTTCTAAAATAAGAAATCCGAAAATCTACTATGAAGTTTTTCGAAAATTAAAAGTCCTAATTTTAAATTTTGAACCTGGAACTAGATTTCAAGATTTCCGAAAAAATAATCATCATGTTGATCTATATTCGAATCCATTTTCATTAGAAATAAATTTTCTACTTCGAAACGTTCTGATTGAAAACGACTCCAAAATTAGGTAATCAAAACCTTGCGCATACTTTTCAGAAAATCCTAATCAGTGATTAAAATGGCGATTTTTTTACATAGTTGGATACATACTCCAATTATCATTAAGATTATAAGACTTTTAGTAATTCCACTGAAAAATGTCAAAATAGTATTTTGGAGAAAAGGTTTGTTAATGTTATATAAAACATTCCATAAGTCATTTAACCATGTTGAAGGCTCAAAGATAAATTTTTGGTTTGTAGAATCGCCATACCAAACTACTAAGGTCTTTTAAAGCAAAAAAAAACTCATATCCATTTGAGCGAATCAAGGTTCCCATTTAATAAAATATTTTAATAAAAAAAAAAAATCTTGAAATTCATTCATCACATGTAGAAGAGAAGATGAGCATATGGTTCGTTATAATCTGTTTTTAAGAGATGAAAAAATAATTTATTGTTATTTTTACAATTAATTTTTCACAAAATATCAATAATTTGATTTGTGTGAAATAGTCGGGCTGTGTTTGATTTCTGGATGGAAAGAAGAGGCATATTAAAAGCAGAGGTCACCTATTTTTTTTTTTTTTTTTTTTTTATAATAAATCAGAAACATATATTATATTACTAGCTGACGCCCGGGCCCTCGGCCCAACGTCACCTAGCCCCTGACGGGGAGCGTCTCGTTTTATGGTTAAAATTTATATAGATGATAGATCACCCGACCACGCATTGCTGTGACTAACTGTTATGCTTCACACCTAAACCACTGGACGTATTTTGATTTGATCAAAAATTTAAATATATTTAAAAAATAATAATAGTTTTGAAAATAAATTGAAAATGCAAATAATTATTGAATAGGTATTAAAACAGTAAATGAATTACATATTACTTGTCAAAATTGTTCCCTTAACCAAAAATAATATTGACAGTTGAAAGATTTCCATAAAGCTATTATCGGCAATCTTGTTTGTTTGCTTTTACCGCCCAGAGAGGCGCTGGCGTTGTTTCGTCGAAAAAAATATTTTTTACATGCCACAGGTGTGATATCTATAAAAACACTATTTATAAAAACACTCGTGTATTTGAATGGAATGTTGTGTAAAAATTTCAAAGAAATCGGTGAAGAACTTTCGGAGATCCTTCAACGTATCACTTAAGTAACAGTACATTTTTATTTATATAGATAGGCACATTATGTAAATACTCTCACTCTCAGTTGGTTTACTATTGAATAAATTAAACTTAACAAATTTATTTATAAAAGGATTTTTATCGCTACTTATTTTTACATTAATAAAAATGGTTGATTTTTTTTTAAATTCAACAAGTAAAAGATATTAAATATGCTAAAATAAAGAGACACTGTTTGGCCTGGTTACAGACTAAAATAAATAAGGAATTAATTTATTGATGGTTTCTCTAAATTAGTATTAAATTAGATTAAAAGAAGAGTAAGATGGAAATTATAAACGCAGCCTTTGAAATTCTTCCGATTCAACACTTCATCGTCTGTATATTTTCATAGCCATCCCTCGGGTTTAAAAATGGGCCAGAAAGATAGATGTTTTCGACCTAGCTGAGACTAAATCGCAAATTAACTTTCGTTTGAACCTTGGCTGGTAAATTAAGTTGCAGAAGATAGTTGAAGCGTTCACTCTTTAACTTTCCAACAGACAACACGATCTCGACGAGCTCAAAAAATAGATCTTGGGAATTGAGTTATTTCCTTATGAAGAAGGTTCGACATTTTTATCAAGTTATAGAGCATAAAACCTTTGAATACCAAGATTTTACTTTTATTAGGGGCATTTTAGCATTCAAACACTTAAATTGATTGCGTTCATCGGGTGGGATTGACAATCAAAAATTTTTTGGGAAAATAAGATTGAAAGGGGGAAGATAGTCAAAAGACTATCTCAGAAGGAGAGAGTAAGAAACATGAAAAATATCTAATAATCTGGGAAGCTCGACTCGCACTTGTCCAGCTTATTTCACTAATTTTGCTTGTGGGGAGCGATTTCCTATAACTTCCAGCTAAATCCGCTAAGCTTATGAAACAAATTTGTGATTAGTAATTTCGATGTATAATTTAAGACAGTCTTGTGCTGTGAAAACAGCGATTCGATATCTCAATTAGTTTCCGAATTATTTATTAAGTTTATTTAATTCATTCATAAACAATTCCTTTAATAATTTATTTACTTACGTTTTTTGTGATTATTTTATTTTCTTCCGTAATAAAATTTCCTTTGTCCTTTTAAATAATAAAACTTGACTCAGTGACCTATAGAAAAATTCGTCCTTGGAGGGGTAAAGTGTGGTAAAAGTGTTTATGATTTGTTTATAAACATTTCTTAGAAAAATTAATAGTCAGATTCAAAGAAAATTAAAAGGAAATGTGAGTCAAAGGAAAAGAATGATTCATTCATGATTTTAATTGAATTGATTAAAGAAAGAAATAATGTAAAAAAAATATTTTGTATTCCCTTGCCACCTGTTGCAGTATGGTCGCCGAAGTTAAGCGAAATGTAAGTGCGTTTTCAGTTATATCTTTGAGTGAACCCTTAAAAACTGAAAGATACAGAACACGAATTTTACGAAATAATAAAGTAGAAACCTTCATTTTAGGGTTCCATTTAAAATATAAAACAGGACCCTATTAGTGTCGCTACAATGTTTGTCTATCTGTCAGAGCATTGTAATTAGCTCGTAAGCTAAATAAAAAGACATGTAGAGAGTTCATTTTTTCACAAATAAAAATTCGTATTAAAATTTTGATCAAATTATTATTTTGTGGAGATTTATATGGGACCAAAAATTATTATTATTATTAATTGAATGTAATGGAAGGCAGCCCAGAGGTAGTGAGGAAAGAAAAAATTAACACATATTAAATAAGGTGTAATTTATTGAAATCCTTCGTCCTTTCCTTTTAAACCGACGTTTCGGAGGATTTTTCCCTCCTTCTTCAGGGTTTCAAAGGGTCAATGAATGAAACAAATAAAATGTTTCTTTCTTCTCTCCACAGTAGTGTTCAAAAACTTTCTTCATTTTAACAAAGGCATAGAAAAACAATTTTTTTTTCTCTCCTTTTCTTAATTAGAAAATTAAAAAATAAAAAAAAAAATTGTTTTTCTATGACTTTGTTAAAAATGAAGAAAGTTTTTGAACACTACTGTAGAGAGAAGAAAGAAACATTTTATTTGTTTCATTCATTGACCCTTTGAAACCCTGAAGAAGGAGGGAAAAATCCTCCAAAACGTCGGTTTAAAAGGAAAGGAGGAAGGATTTCAATAAATTACAACTTATTTAATATGTGTTAATTTTTTCTTTCCTCACTACCTCTGGGCTGCCTTCCATTACATTCAATTAAAGTTTCTACCAGTCCGTCTCTCTCAAGAAAAAATTTCGTTGCAAAAAAAATTATTATTATTTTTTTTTATTTTAAAGTGTGGGGTATTCCTATATCTATATGTCAAATTATGTTGTTTTTAAGGAATTTGGTGTTGGTACTTGGTGAAACATTTTTTAAAATTATGTTTATTTTTTAAAATTTATTTCGGTTTAAAATGACATTGTAATGATGGAAGTAAAGGAACAGTCTAGAACAGTATTTCCAAACGTGGGGCCCACGTTCCATAGGGGAGCAATTTGATTGTTAAGGGGGGAAATATAAAACTGGGCTCATCCAGATAAATATAAATTAGTTATCCATATTTAAATTATAGTAAATGTTAACAAAATTTGATAACAAGTAGCTTCAGCAATATATAAAATACATTTAAATGTATGTAGAACCATACAAAATAGTAATCAACAAAATTTTCGCACACCAAGGCTTTGGTGGGACATATCACAAAAAAGGTTGGGAAACACTGGTCTAGAGAATACTAATTTAGTTGTAGTATTGCAACAAATAAAGGCTATTTTTAATACAAGCGTTTACCAGTTGAGGCGAGTTTTACACCAATTATTTTAAAGAACTATGAACCAGATTTTATGGGGTTTGATCTCAATGCATTACATAGGTTGCGTTTGACCTGCACCACCCTGGCTTGAATTTACCTTATAATTCGCAGATAGAACTTGGCTTAGCTAGTGTTTCAATATTAGCGAAGATCACGATATGCGTACCAGTATAAGAGAGATGCGGAGGTCCTTAAAAAAAATATCTTGGAGATTTAGAGAATTAATATTTACCTGTGAAATCATCCCCTAAATCTAGTTGCAACTGCATGGGGCGTTATTTGAGAAAAAAAGTAAACAAACCTATTCTTATGAGTATTTGTTCCTCGTTAGCTAGAGCATGTTATTTTCGTCAATAGGTTTTTGCATTGTTAGTTAATCAAACAAAATCCTGTTGAGAGATTTACAAAGAAGAAAATTCAATTTTCAACAAATACAGGATAAAAAACGGGTTTGGTGAAAATATGTGAATACTTGCGTTTTATAGTTAAATTTTTTTTAATTAAATCCATGCTAAAAGATCTATTATAATGGGATGAAATTGGTGTCTGAAATTGCAATGTATTCGTTGTTGAGGGTTGTTTGAAAGATAATCCCCATTGACAATTGAGAGAAACAAAGATCTTGTTGAATGATAGATGAATAATATATCAAAAGCTCTGAGTTGCAAAATAACAAAACGATAGATATAGACGGATAGATAGCTAGATAGATTCATTCATCATAGGACTTTGAGGGACGTCAAAATGTCATCAACAAATGGCGAAGCGGTTGCCAAACAAACCAAATGAAATTTCCTCCGATTTTGATGCGCTAAGCAAAATGTCTGTTTAGTTAAATTAATCAACTCACTCGAGAAGAGTTTCTTTTGTTATCGATAAGGAAGATTAATAAATAGAGAGTAGAAAGAAGTTGGTGACGATGGGATCGGTCGATGAATTGAAGTTTCGGACAGGCGGGTGTGTTTGCTAAAACACAAAAGTCACAAGAGTCGACAACACATAAAAAAGACTTTTCAAACTAGGAGAACAAGATAAACAAAAAAATGCGTTGCAATCTAGCCAAAGTAAGATTTTAATTTAAACTTAGATTTTACTTAAAAAAAATTATGTTATTGGTCTTTCCGAATGTCTACACTGCAATCTTAGTCTTTAAATGAAAATACATGTTTCTGTTAACTGTTTCTTAAGTAATTGCCGAAAAATGGTTTTACATAACGCAACTCGACAT
Organism: Forficula auricularia; assembly: GCA_024734495.1. Taxonomy (NCBI): domain Eukaryota; kingdom Metazoa; phylum Arthropoda; class Insecta; order Dermaptera; family Forficulidae; genus Forficula; species Forficula auricularia. The sequence goes on from JALMQS010000117.1 coordinate 5,167,301, forward strand.
TAAGGTAATTGTATCACCAAATGCATTTTCTTAGGATTTTTTTTTGAAATTTAGACAGATTATTATTTAAATAATTCTGCATCGACTGGTGCAAAACGAAATTGATGAACAATATACTTACGGAGATATTAAATTCCAAAGATAGAGTTTTTCAGACTCTTATTCATTGCACCGAGGGGTGAATCGCGACCTAATATCATGTACACTTACTTCCACCTCCACTTTCATTTCCAAGTAGAAGACAATAAATGAAGGGGCATTGTCTAATGAATTCCAAAATAATTCCACATAATTCCAAAGACGGTGTACACCTAATTCCAATCGCGGTTCACCACTCGCATTGCGCTATACAAGATACCGAAAAGTTTCCATACATATATAATTATAATTAAGAAACTCTTATTACAATTGTTATGAATAACTAAACCAACATTAAATAATAACTAATAAATTTTTTAAGAAAATTTTAATTCATATTTTTTTTTTGGCTTTTCGGCCCTTCTAGCCATCAGTCAATTTACGATACTATAGGGTCCGCCATCTAACGTTTTTTTTTCAACTAGTGCTTATTTCGTGAATGGTAACACTTAGCTCATGTTTGATTTGACAGATAATTAGTTTTGTCCTTCCGCTGAACGAATATGGTTGTGTATACGCTTGAACAACGCTAGGAAATATTGCGACATTACTTTGAAAATCATGGTAATGTTGCAGAATGTGTGCGAAAATTGCGTACAGATTTTGGAAGAAGAGAAGCACCGTCAGCTCCGTATGTTCGTTATCTTGTGAAAAAAGTGAAAGAAACTGGCATCCTCATCGATAAACCAAAGCGTGAAAAGCCAAAAACAGTGCGTACACACGAGAATATTGCTGCTGTGGCAGAAAGTGTGCGTGAAGCGCCATCAACATCAATTCACCGTCGTTCTTAACAATTGAACATTTCGGAGACATCATTGAGACGAATTTTGCATAAAGACCTTGGTATGACGCCATACAAAGTCCAATTGGTTCAGGAGTTGAAGCCAACTGACCATCCAATGCGTTTTCGCTTCGTTAATTGGGCCTGCGATCGACTTACAGAAGATGCCGATTTTGCCAAAAAAATCATCTTTTCAGATGAAGCTCATTTTGATCTTGGCGGGTATGTAAACAAGCAAAATTGTCGCATTTGGGGCACAGAAAACCCGCACGCATACATTGAAAAGCCGACGCACCCAAAACGAGTCACTGTTTGGTGCGGATTTTGGTCCAGAGGCATAATTGGGCCATTTTTCTTCGAAAATGAGCAAGGAGTGGCCGTTACAGTCAATGGCGATCGTTATCGGGCCACGTTGAACGAATTTTTGATCACAAAAATTGAAGAGGAGGATATTGGCAACATTTGGTTTCAACAGAACGGCGCTACGTGTCACACGGCCGAAGCTACACTCGATGTTTTGCGCCCTGTTTTTGAAGATCGCATTATCAACCGCAGAGCTGATGTCGTTTGGTCACCTCGGAGCTGCGATTTGACACCCTTGGACTATTATTTGTGGGGTGCCGTCAAAGATAAGTGTTACGCCGACAAGCCAGAGACAATTGACGCTTTAAAGGACAATATTCGTGAAGCCATTGGTGAAATACAGCTGCACACAATCGATAATGTGCTTAAAAATTGGACCGATCGTGTAGGCTACTGCATGGCCAGCCGAGGCAGCCATTTGAATGAAATTATTTTCCATTATTAACCCGAAGGATTGTACTTTCAAATAAAAAATGAATTTTGAGAAAATATTCAGTAGTTTTTTTTATAGCATTTAAAAAAACAGTTATTTGGCGGACCCTATATTATTAAATTATCTCATCTATGTAGGGATTAGATTTTTAGCCGGATGCCTCGAGTCGGATTCAAATCCATGTCCACTTGATATGCAGGCCGGTACGCTAACCCCTCGGCTAAACCGGCCCCTTAGTTACAACACAGTTTCTGGGATAATAATTAATAAATAATGAAAAATTTACACTATAAACAAGCTGGCAACAACACATTTATTTAACCCACACTTTAGTACACTTTTTTGGCGTTTTTTCGCTTCAGCCGTACCTCAACAGCATTCATTCGCTTTTTAAGAACTTTTTGTTTTATATATCTCCCTTTATAATTTACTTTATCTGACATTTCTATCATAAAATATATACAAGCTCGGACAGTGTTGCCAGATTTTTCAAAAGAGCAGTTAGTTGTACGAGATTGGCTAGTAGTGGTACATAAACAGCAAAAAGTTTTGGGCTTATAAATTATGAATCCTAACTGTCTGTACTATATACTCTAGCATTAACTTTTTGCTACTACTGTGACGATACAACTACCTTAAGTTTAAAGAAAATAGAGAACCAAGACTACATTTCATTTTTAGGGTTCCCTCCCAGAATAAAACTATTTTTGAATTCAAATAAAATGTATTTCTTTATGTAGATTCCTTGATAGTTTTCAATTCAATTTAGATTTATTTCGGAGAAATTTATTTTGCAAACTCAAAGCCAGTTATTTATTTAGCAAAAACATTACTAAAAAGTAAACATTCAACACATTTAATGAAAATTGTATTCTTTTCTAGGTATTATTAAACCAAAAGTATATGTTCATTCTAATAAGTACCTAATGTAAATAAAAGAGTTGATGAAAAAACACATATTGCATGCACCGTGTTTAAAAGACTAACGAGAAATTTTTCATGACTTCTATGCAACTAATTTCATCTATTACAATGGAATAGTCAATTTTATTGTATATTTCTTGGTAGATTGACATTATTAGTCTCATAAATTTTATTACATACCTAAGCTCAAATGATTTTAATAATTTTAAAATTCTATTATGAATTCTCACCTGATGCTAATATTAATGATAAAATAAGCAATATTTGAATATATATTGACATATTTGAAAATGAAAGAGACAAAGTGTTTGTAATAATTTTCTCTTATTTTCTTTTACCCATCTACCTGAAACTAAAATATTTGCTGAAGGAGACAATAAAAGAGTGTGTCTTCTGCTGGAATTATAAATTTCTAATTTATTTATAATGAGACTATAGTTTCGAGAACTTTACCCTCTTCATCAGTCTATTACAATTGATTCACATGAATTAATGTATGTAAGTTATGTGAGATTTACTTACATACATTAATCCCTGTGAATCAATTGTAATATACTGATGAAGAGGGCAAAGCTCTCGAAACTATAGTCTCGTTTAAATTTTTTTTTTTTTTTTTTTTATTAACTCTTAGTGAGTTCAGCAATCTGCCTGAAAAGGCAATAAGCTTTTGTTATGACTTATCATTATTACAATTATATAAAACAATTAAGAATTAAATACAGAAATAATAATAATTTTAAATTTACTGGCATGTAGAGTATCCCTCCAGTGAGGGATCTCTCTTACTAAATCTTATTATATAATAGAGTTTATGGGTTTTTTTTTTTTTATCTAAGTCCTGAAGTCAGGTCGGATGGCATCAGGCGTTTCAATCTGCGCACTTCACTGCTGGGCACATTTAGTATGTTGGCTAATACATTAGGATGCACTAACACTCTTTTGGTGTATTTTTCACTGAAGCGAAGTATGGCCTCCTTAACACTTTCCAAAGGGATGTCATGATGGATTATTTTGTTAGAGACGTAATAAGGCGCGTCTGCGATGACACGCAACATTTTGTTTTGGAACCTTTGTATGATGTTAATGTTGGAGATACTGGCGGTGCCCCACAGCTGAATTCCGTAAGTCCAGACGGGCTTAAGAATAGACTTGTAAAGTAATATCTTGTTATCCAAGGATAATCTTGATTTACGGCCAATAAGCCAATACATGTTGCTTAGTTTAAGTCCTAATTGCTTCCGTTTGGTCAATACATGTTTTCTCCAAGTAAGGCGGCGGTCTAAGTGAATGCCGAGGTATTTGGCATCTTTGGCTTGTGGGAGTTCACAGTTGTTGATTTTCACAGGGGGACATGTTTCTCTACGTAGTGTAAATGTGACGTGCGTTGACTTACTTTCATTGGCTTTAATACGCCATACTTTTAACCAATGCTGGATTTTGTTTAGGTTCGTTTGGAGATTTCTTGAGGCTGATGCTGGATCGGTATGGGATGCCAGAATCGCAGTGTCATCAGCATATGTTGCTATCATTGTAGTTTTTGTTGTTGGTAGGTCTGCTGTATACAAGAGGTATAATATAGGGCCGAGAACACTCCCTTGAGGGACACCCGAATATATAGGTTGCAGATCAGTGTATTCGGTTCCTTGTTTCACCAGGAAGTGTCTATTAGTCAAATAAGATTTTAGTAATTCAAAATGGGGATAAGGGAGAATCTTTTTTAGTTTAACCTTCAATCCTGCATGCCAAACCTTGTCAAAAGCTTGGGATATATCAAGGAAAGCAGCTGAACAATATCTTTTAGCATTTAAATCGCTGTTTATTTGGTTAACGATCCTATGTACTTGCTCTATTGTCCCATGGTTATTTCGGAATCCAAATTGATGTTCTGGGATTATATCTCTTTCATTTAATATTATGTTTAGTCTTTTAACATACATTTTTTCAAAAAGTTTTGAGAGCATAGGTAGTAAGCTTATAGGCCTGTAGGAAGAGACATCTTCTGGCTTTTTGCCGGGTTTAAGAATCATAATGATTTGGGCCACTTTCCAACTGCTAGGGAAGTAGTTTATATATAAAATTGCATTAAATATATATGTTACTAGTTTTATGCATTTTTCTGATAGTTCTTGCAATATTGTGCCAGAGATTAGGTCAAAACCAGGTGATTTTTTAATATTAATTTCCTTCATTATTGTTTGTTTTACTTGCTTACTTGTGAATTTGTTATGAGGTAAATCCATTTGGAAAGGTACATTTAAGAAATTGGTTATTTCATTTTCTTCATCTGTGGATAGTGAAGAAGGAAAGGGCTGAAATACTTTTTTAAGGTGTTTGGAGAAAACTTCAGTTTTTTCTTTATCGTTCCTGGCCCAATTATTGTCATCTTTTTTAATAGGTGGGTTGTGTTGTTGGGACCTTTTGAGTTTCCTTGTGGCTTTCCAAAGCGAGTAATCCGTGGCCTCAGTTGGAGTTAGGTTTTCGAGGTATTCTTGAATTCTTTGGTTTTGTTCTTTTTGGATTAATTCTTTTAGCTCTTTTGTCGCTTTGTTAAGTCTTCTTTTGTTTTCTTTCCCTCTTGTAAATTGCCAATGTTTTCGTAGCTGTCTCTTTTCTACAATTTTCTGCTTAATTGTGGAAGATACGTCGTTTTGTATTAGGGGTTTTACATATTTGGGAGTAGCGTACCATGCAGCATCTTGGATGTTTTTTGTTAAACTTATTACTGCTGTTTCTAAGTTCGTTTCAGTTTTTAAAGGTTGGTTTAGAGAAATCAGACTGTCTAGTTTTTCTCTGAATAATGACCAGTCGGTCCTATTATTATGCAAAGAAGGTTGCTTTTCTTTGTTTAAGATTTCCGAGTAAATTGTTACTATCATTGGTGAGTGATCAGATGACAAGTCGAAGCATGATTCCGCTTTACATTTTTTGGTGTCAATACCTTTTGTAACACAAAAGTCGATGGCATCAGGAATTTTGTTTCTGTCTGATGGCCATCGTTTAAATAAATTAAAAATTTATAATTCCTACAGAAGACACTTTTTTATTGTCTCCTTCAATTTATAAAAATTCTGCTACTCTAGTCAAAAAGAAACTTTAAATTTAAAATATTTGTAATTAATTAACAGATCAGCTTTGAAAACTCTAAAAAATGACAATAGTGTTGAAATAGTATTTAATTAAAGCATATTTTTATTGATTTTAACAGTGGCAGATGAATTTTGTTTTAGAGATATTTCTTCATTAAAAAAACATGTTTATTATTGAGAGTTTTATACATTTTGGTGTTTAAATAATGAACATAATTTGAGTAATGTTGGTTCTAATTTGTAAATTTGGTGAAATTAAGATGAAACGAGTCAAAATGGCGTCAACGACTTTTCATAAAAAATTCCCACAAGTTAATTGAAAACAAAATATGTTAGGAGGTGATGCTAATTAATTTAGAGTGGGAAATTGTTAACTGAATTCATTTCTAAACAATCTTATAGAATTTCTATAGAAGGTGCCTTTAGTACATTCTTTTATTTTCGTAAGAAAGACATCCGCCCAGGCACCAAAAATCTACGTGTTTCATATATTGTATGCCATTTGGGTATTTTTGATGGACATGAGAGTGATGTCCAATTGCCCATATTGCAATAAATAAATGTAATTTTAAATTTGGTAAATAAATTTTGTTCGAAAAAAAAAATATTTTTATTTAAATAATATGTACTGAGGCTCAGACAAGTTCAATTCGATAATGTCAAAGTTGAAGAAATCCAAAAATAGTCTATTCCGTTACTCACTCACTCAGTCATCATAAATCTAGAGTAGTTCCAATGGTTCTAGAATATACAATTTGGCCTGGTGATTGAGATTAGGATGCTAATAAAAGGAAAATCGAAAAACTCACATTTCCCCTTTCAACCTCTAAAATGTAGGGGGGGGGGGGGGTTTTGAAGGCTAAATTCACATCTAAAAAATTTGCAATGACACTAGGATGCTAAAATGTGTTATGGTATATGCGTCGTGATTAGATATTCTTTTATATGTGCAAATTGCGTGATTTATTGCTATGTAATGTTCACATTGTTTATTAAATTTAAATCATATAAATTTATGTTAATTTCTAGAATTGATTAAATTTTGTATTTTCAACGGAACTATGATATGTCTTTATATAAAATTTCATGAGAATCGGCTCGATAGAGGTAATTACAAATTTGATTACTATAGTTTCTACTAAGTTAAACAGACTTATAGAGTAACCTAGTTCAATGAAAGGAGATAAAGACCATAGTCGAAATTTAAGTACTACTTTTATCCCTCAGGGCCGAAATAGACCCGCCTAGCTCCTACATTGAACCCTAGATCCTACCATATACTGTGAGGTACTATAATACTTTGAACCCCTAAGTCCGATATTAAAAATGAAGACCTACTATTGTCCTCTTGATCCCCGTAATAAATGTTATTTCTCCATTTGTGCGTGTGTTCTCAGGAACAGCAATTAAGATAAGTTTTCTGAAGAAATCAGTAATCTCAAAAGATATAGGCGGTCCAAAGTCTGACCTAATTTAACATGGAAATAGAATCTACTTTAAGCCCCCAAGTCCTAAATAAGAACTGCCTTATGAGGCTTAATGTAGGGTTTAAATTTCGACTCGGGGTGGGGTGAGAGTAAGTTCTAACAATTCAAATACCGTATTTCTTTGCATAAGCCCCGCAGTATTTTTCATATCATATTTATTATGAAATTTCGAGATGCAGGTCTTATTTGAATCATTATAATGATCATAATATATTTCTTTCTTTTTAATTAATCTTAAAAGTAGCCTGCGATTCTTATGCGGTAGATGATGGACTTATGTGGATAAATACAGGCGTTTGAAATTCTATATCTAGTAACATATTGATTTGAGAATATTAGAGTCATAGTCCTGTTCTATGTATGATAACATTTCTATGTAATGTGTGAGTGAAGACATTGTATAAAAGCTTGTATAATATCAACTAGGGATGATCGCCCCCAGGGGGTACACTGATGAGGCGCAGATGGACACCCCGGGACTCCTAGTCTTAATCTCTTTCTCTATCCTTGGGGTTTATTATGTAAACTCAACTCTTTCAGTTCAAACTGAAATCTTTTATATCTTTTGTCCCAACAGTAACATTTCCAGTCAGTCACACGCCCAGAGAATTCACTATTGAGACATTATGGTCATACAACACACCTCTCTTCGGCAATATTAAGACCAGAAAAGGATCTATACATAACAAGAATTTCATTTAATTCTCTTTAATTACAAAACAATATTTTCATTTATGATTTAAATTATAAGAGCATTATTAATTACTACTTATAAAATTTTGCAATTTTCTAAAATTCTACTTGAGACTAAATTCAAATTAATTTTCAATCATTTGTTATGGGAGAATGGTGTAGGTTCTTGAAGAAAAATATTAAATAAAGTAAAAAAAAATTTTGAAAAATGTTTTTTTGGAACTTTTTCAAAAAAATTTTTAAATATAAAATACTAGTTAGGTTTCACATAAATAAACGATCAGATGCTTGTTTTGCACGACTCAATACATATTTCGGGGTGTAAGCCCATCTTCAGGAGTTCACAAAGGACATTGAAATCTACCTAGTATTTTATATTTAAAATTTTTTTTTGAAAAAGTTCCAAAAAAACATTTTTCAAAAAATTTTCTTTACTTTATTCAATCATTTGCTCGTAGAATTTAAAGAATGAGAATTCAAAGGATGAACAACAGCGTTTTTGGCACTCGAGTTCGAGAGAGCAGACTCTTCTAAAATACAATTCGACTTATCAATAAGATTTTGAAAATTTTCGAAAAATATTTTTTAAAACCATTAAATAACAAACATGAAACAGACCGGTAGTAAAGTAGCAAAAATTATTAAATATTTGAAGACTCGTTATTTATTTTTTTATTTTACTTTATTTATTTTTTCACTTATATCATTACATTTTTTTTAGATACTACATTTTACATTTTGTTTATTGGGCCTCCGAGGAACGGGCCGCCTCTTACAAAGATAAAGTTCATTACACAATCTTCACACTTTCAGCTTCAGAACAAATTTGTTGATGTGAAAGTATTTCATTTCTGCCCTAAGGTTTTCACACTTTAAGGGTTTCACTCTTTAAGCTTTTAGAAGTTACTTTTATTTTGTCACTTCTAGATCAGGGCTGTCCAACCAGTGGCCCGCCGGCCGCAAGCGGCCCAGCACTGCAATGAGTGTGGCTCAACATAAAACCATGAACATCCTTAAAACATTGAGATTTATATGTAGAGATAAAATTATATTTATTCTCTTTTTCTAAATATGAATGTACATTTGTGCAATACGTACTATTTTAAAGAATAAAATTCCCTAAAAGCAAAATTATAAGCTCAACTATATAAGATAAAAAAATAATGAAGTTTCGAATATTTAAAAATGCTTCCTCATTTTCTAAAATATTTTTTATTTCAGTAATTTATATGCTACGACACTAACCAAGTCTATAGCAAGGAGACAAGGAATTGGGGGTTTCTAGAACAATTCCAATTAATTGATAATTTCTTTCCTGAACTAAAACTTGTCAGGACTTGTCTTTTAGTTCTTTGCTCGTACTTACATGTTAGTAGATAATGGATAGTCAGGGATTATTATATCCGTGACCCTTTTAAAAAATAAATTATCATTCCCCATATCCTTCTTTAATCCCATTGGAATTAAACCAGGGCTGTCCAACCCGTGGCCCAATATAAAGTGATAAAATTTCTTAAAACATTGAGATTTATATGTACATACTGGGAAAGACACAACAATTTGGCCTAATAATTTTTTTTCTCTAAAATAAGAAATCTGAAAATCTATTGTGAAGATTTTAATTGAAAGTAATGGAAGGCAGCCCAGTGGTAGTGAGGAAAGAAAAAATTAACACATATCCAAATAAGGTGTAATTTATTGGATTCTCTCGTACTTTCCCTTCAAACCGAAGTTTCGGAGGATTCTTCCCTCCTTCTTCATGGTCTCAACCGGTCAATGAAGGAAACAAATAAAATGCTTGTTTCCTCTCTCCACATCGGTGATTAAAACTTTTTTCTTCCTTAGCAGAGGCATAAAAAACAATTTTTTTTCCCTTCTTTTTCTTAATAAGAGAAATTGTTTTTCTATACTTCTACTAAAGAAGAAAAAAGTTTTAAACACTGCCTTGTAGAGAGGAAGGAAGATTCCAATAAATTACACCTTATTTGGATGTGTTAATTTTTTCTTTCCTCACTACCACTGGGCTGCCTTCCATTACTTTCAATTAAAAATTTCTACCAGTCCGTCTCTCTCAAGAAAAAATTTCATGCAGAAAAATCTATTTTTAAATTTTCGAAAAATAAAAGTGATAATTTTAAATTTTTGAATCTGGAACTATATTTCAAGATTTCCGAAAAAATAATCATCATTTTGGTCTATTTTTGACTCCATTTTTATTAGAAATAAATTTTCTATTTGAATTTTCTAGAACAACAATTAGATACCGATCTGAAAGAAAAGTTGAATATTATCTCTTTATTAGAATTGTATATTAATTATCTAGGATGATATCACTTTTGTAATTATTTTGTTAGCTATTTTCGAGTATAAAATTTACGAAAAGTAAAATTAAAAGCTCACTATGAGCTAAAAAAATAATAAAGTTCTTATTTCTACATTATTAACTATCTTTTTTGAATAACAAATATCACTAGAATTATATTATTTTATCCGCGTTCCGAGGCGATTTTTTTTCTTCAAAAGTGGCCTGTGTAAGCCAAAATGTTCGACACCCCTGTTCTAGATTAAAGTAAACGATTCTTTATCTTAAGATGTTTCATGAATTGTATGAAAAAAGGTTAACAACCTTAAAGAAAATATTGAAACTTAAACGAGTTTTAAGGAAGATATAGAGATTTTTATGTGATTTGGAAAATAAGAAAAAAAAAAGATTTTAAAACTTTCAACCAAAAACCTTTACGTTAAAGATAATATTAAATGCTTTGGAACTCAGCTATTTTCTTCTTGTTGAAGCAATCATCCAAGGATCTTTGAGAACAAAGGAAAAAAAAACTCAAGACAAATGCTCTTGTGGATCTTGAAAACTTTTTATCAATCTTCACAACAAGAATAATTGAGTAATTTAATGGTGGGTGAGTCACTTATATTTACAGTCTATTCAGAATTAAAATATCAATGTCAGGAGATGTGAATTTGCAATAATAATATATTATGTAATTATTCATTCTAAAAATTCAAAGAGATGTCACGCCTATGGTGATTTTCGCCACTATAACTTCGTTCTCTCTCTATTTCAACGAATAATAAATATCAAAGCAATTTATGATAAGTATATCTGTTATTTATCTTAAATCAAAGAGAAATGAGTGACATCAGTTTTATTTTGAAGATTTCGTACAAACGACTCTATTACTCTTCCTAATATGATGCCTGTCAGTCTGTTTTAAAACTCACAGCCAAAATGATTTCCTTTATATTCAGTCATAATTTACTAGACCTTAATAAGAAATGACATTCTTGAAATTCTCTTTGTAAGACTTTTACATACTAGAGCAGATGTTCCCAAACTTTTCTGAATCGCGGCGTCTTTTTTCAATTAAAATTTTTCCATGGTGCCTATTTATTAATATTTATTTGTTCACGCAGGAAGGGGCCTCTTCTTACAACAGATTAGAATTATTTACAAAATTGGGTCTCATCTGGTTTACATCTATCTCTCTCTCTCTTCCTCCTTATTATAGTAGGCGGACGTTAACTTAGAATTTTATACATATTGTCAAAATTAATAAAAACAACAAAAACTAAATATATTTACAAAAATAAAATGAATGATCACAAAAATATGATCAAAAACAAAAAAAAAACAATGAATATTATAAATCAAAAATATGAACAAAACATTAGTCAAATAAGAACAAAAACCTAAATATAAGTATGTCTAATCGTAAGTAAGAGATAACAATAAATAAATGTTTAGCTTCTCCCTATTTAGGCCAAATTTCTTGCTTCAATTAATTATGTAGCTTCGAGGGGCACCTGTGAAGAGGCCGCAGCTCCACCGGGCGCCGCAACGCAGGTGCCAACCCCTGTACTAGAGTTGATAAATTTATTTTTTAGTGATATTTAAGTGAAGTAGAAAATACATTTGATTTCATTTTATTTTGACATGTTGTACATCATCACCTATAATATTTAAAGTCCGTTAATAAGAATGTCCCCAACCGCAAGCTACTTTTGAGATTAATTAGAAAAAAAACAACATATATTATGATTGAGTGGATTTTGATGAGGCAGTCCAAAAAAGAAGAAGATAATTTATACTATCTTTTTATTTATAAACGTTTCGGAGGCTATTCCCTCCTTCTTCAGGGTTTTGAAAAGTCAGTGAAGGAAATCCAATGCGACATTCCCCTCTGTCTCCTCTTTCAGTAGCAGTAACAATAATATATTGTATTTCATTCTCAGCAGAATTATAATGTAGTAATGAATGAGAATGAAATATAATATATTATTGTTAGTTCCACTGAAAGAGGAGACAGAGGGGAATGTCGGATTGGATTTCCTTCACTGACTTTTCAAAACCCTGAAGAAGGAGGGAATACCCTCCGAAACGTCGGTTTATGAATAAAAAGATAGTATAAATTATCTTCTTCTTTTTTGGACTTCCTCTTCAATATCCACTCAATTTCACTTATCAGTCCGTCCCCAAAAATTACTTCAATATATTATGATCATTATAATGATTCAAATAAGACATGCATCGCGAAATTTTAAATACGATATCAAGAAAAGTACTGAGGGCTTATGTTAAGAAATACGGTATTTGAATTTGAAAGATATTAATTTGCCGATGGTAATAGATTCAAATTTACAAGAAAATCATAAGTTGGTGTCATCTATTAAATCCGATGGAATTGAATATTTTTAATTATATGTCAATGGGGTTGTTTTTCACCCCCTCGGGAATCGAACCCGAGTGCCAGTAACAGCAATACGGGCCAGATGGCTCACCTGCGGGATCCGAACCTATCTGACATATGTACACGCGTAAAATATTTTACTCAAAGATTGTTATCTTAATTTGTAAAATTTCGCGATAAAGTGATTCTAAATTTAAACATATAGCCATGCCATATAAAAAACAACCCCTCTGACATATAATTAAAAATTTTCTATTCGATCGGATTTAATAGATGACACCAACTTATGATTTTCTTGTAAATTTGAATCTATTACCATCGGCAAATTAATATCTTTCCTATTAAATTAGGAAAAGTCATTCCATTGCCATTCGAGTTTTGAATCTCTTCAAAATTCGAAACCCTCAACGACCTTTATTTAAATTATATGTCAAGCCTATATGTTTAAATTTAGAATCACTATATCGCGAAATTTTACAAATTAAGATAACAATCTTTGAGTAAAACATTTTACGCGTGTACATATGTCAGAGAAGTTCCCATCCCGCAGCCAGAATTGCTGTTACTGGCACTCGGGTTCGATTTTCGAGGGGGTGAAAAACAACCTCGCTGACATATAATTAAAAATATTATATATATATATATATATATAATAATATCTTGTAAATTTGAATTGTTAGAAGTTTCTCTCATCCCTCTTTATCACCTTTCATTGAGTTATGTGCAAGTCAGTTTACCTAAGTAGAAACTATAGTAATCAAATTTTGAATTACCTATATCGAGCCCGTTCTCATGAAATTTTATATACAGACATAGTTCCGTTGACAATACATAATTTAATCAATTCTAGACATTAGCATAAATTTATACGATTTAACAAAGTGAACATTGCATAGCCATAAATCAGGCAACTTGCACGATATTGCATATAAGAGGGAAGGAGCCCTCCATAAATTACGTGACACAAATTTGAAGATTTTTAGACCCCCCCCTGTGTCACATTCTGTCACATTTTCATTGAGCCCTGGATTGTGACGTCACACTATCACTTTTATGCCCTATAATTTAATAATTGTAGAAAATTTAAGTGTTTACTAAAAATTTGATTTACTTTAAGTTTTAAGACAAATTCCAAGTAGTAATATGAGAAAAGAAAAAAATAAAGTGAAAAAGAAAGAAATAGAAAATCACTTAGCACGCTATTTTTAATCATATGAATCAAAATTTAAGTAGAAAATTATATATATAAGCTTCATAACCTTAAACCAATAGCGGTACAATCGCGATTGATGATTGATAAAATAAATAAACATGAATTCTTTGCTGGTTGAAGTTAAACTAGAGAACCGACCAATGATTTGCATTTGTAGAACGACCTCTTCAGGATTTGGATAAAATTAAGAAATTTAATTAAATTGAACTATCAGCGAAACTATAAGTCTCAACTTATAATGTTTATCTAGCCGAAGAGAGAACGGTACATTTATTTTCGTATGGAGGGAATTCGTCCTTCCATTTAGAATTAAACACGACTAAAGCTTTAATTACTTTCCAATTGAATTAAAAAATTCGAATTCGAGTTTTCATTGGAAATTCAGGATTTGAGGTTCCCTGAATGCAATAAAAGCAATTTTAGTAAATGGTCTGTAGATTTGACTATCTATGCCCTTGTGGTACTTGATAATTCAATAACAATTAATTTTAGAGAATTTAAAATTAAAAAATTAATCAATAGGCAACGGTTGAATGGATTTGATTTTAATTGGTCATTTTAAATTACTTATTTTCTCGAAATCATTTTAAATTCTCTATATTAAACACAAATTAAACGACTTTAACTGCTTTTATTTAGTTATTTAAAATAATTGTTTAATTAAATAATTGTCTTGTAATTAAGGAGATAAAAGCAGAAAAAATCGAGCTCCATGAACCCGAAAGTGGATCTCTGAATATGATCAAGATAACTACTACAAAAACTTAATATAACAAAAACAAATCCATATATTTTTTTATTTTAAAAAGGGAAGAATGAATAGGGGGTCAGGTGAGTTGAGTAGGTAGAGTACTAACTTACTGAACAATAGACCGGCTCACTGCAAACATTTGACCGGGTATAATCTTATCTTTACACCAATTTAAACTAACTCTTAAACTTTTTTAACTCGCACACAATAATAAAAAACAAATTTGTTTTTATTTATTTATTTATTGGGAGCCAGCTACTAGGAATTTCGTTGAATGACATTATTTATACATATCTTCTTCTTTAAGGACCATATCAGGTCTCCCTGACGTTTCGGAACCTCTCCACATATACCTGTGCTAAGTGTGTTTAGCTGTTATTACACAGATATAAGGGACCTACTTTTTTACGACGGTTCCGAACGGCTAGTTTGGAGAGGTTACTAGGCAATTATACTCTTGGTAGGTTGCCATTGCTTTCCAAGAGGAGGCAATTGCAAATATCTGCCGAGATTCCGTCTCGAAACAGCGTATTTCAGGCCAGCGGCCCGACACTCTAACCACTGACCCACAGTCGCCTCTATTTATACATATGGTAGAATATATTAATTCTAAAAACAAATTTTTATACTCTCTCCGCTCCAAATTAGTTGCTACATTTGGTTCGGGAATTGAGTTCCAATATAAATGCTGCATTTCACTAAATAGGTATATTTTCTACTTTTCATTAATATTTCATAGCATTTAAATTTGGGACAAATTTCTTGAAGCAACATTTTGAAATTAATTTGTAACGGATGCTGTACTTAAGGAGGGAGTACCTGTCAAGCTAATTAATAATAATGATTGATACCATATCAACCTAAAATCTCTGAAAAATATTAAAACAAAATTATAAAATTATCAGTACCAAAAATCAGAAGAAAAATATTCAAATATAGCAACTAATTTGAGACGGAAGGAGTATTTATAGTAGGTAATAGATCTCCAGTTGTTTTTTATTGTCAATTTTATTTTAAAATTTGCTAATATAATACCGTGTTGGGGGGTCGGGGTAGGCTAGGTGGTAGTGTGTCAGCCTGCTAACCAAGTTGACCCGGGTTCGAATCAGACTTGAGGAATCCGGCTAAAAATCTGACCCCAGTGTAGAGACATATTTTTAAAATATATAAATAGTATCGTAAATTGGCTTATGGGTAGAAAGGCCGAAAAGCCAGAAAAAAAAATCGTGTTAAATTGCGAATAAAGAACGCTAGCCAAAGATAACATATTTTAACTAACTACGTGGGATCTCTTGGGCCGATTGTTTTTCGTCCCTTGGACTCCGGTATCCCCCTACCCTCCCACGGTACGCCACTGATGTAATAAAATATTTTATAATCAACCCCACCTCTGCCATCTCTTAATAATCGTTTCTCTCTTTTCAAACCACCAAAACTTTCTAAAAAATTAAGATTTTAGTACAGGGCTGTCCAACCCATGGCCCCCGGGCTGAATGCGGCCCAGTGCTGAAATGAGTGTGGCCCAACATTAAATTAAAAACTTCCTTATAACATTGAGATTTATATATAGAGATATATTTATTCCCTTTTTCGAAATATGAATGTACAGTACATTTGTACAAACGTGAAGTTTTTTCAAGAATAAAATTCATAAAAGCAAAATGATAAGCTCAACTATATAAGATAAAAAATAATATTTAAAAATTCTTCTCATATTTTTATTTTCTAAAATATTTATTAATTCAGTAATTTATATGCTACGACACTAACTAAGTCTATAGTTATTATTCTAGTACAGGAGGATTTGGGGTTTTCTAAAACAATCACAATTAATTGATTATTTCTCGCTTGGACTAAACCTTGTCAGGGCTTGTCTTTTAGATCTTTGCACGTTCTTACATGTCAATAGACAATGGATAGTCAGGTATTATTATATCCGTGACCATTTTAAAAAATAAATCCATCAATCATTTCTAATATCCTTCTTTAATCCCATTCGATTTAAGCCAGGGCTGTCCAGCCCGTGGTCCAATATAAAGTCTTAAAATTTCCTAAAACATTGAAAAAATCTACTGTGAAGTTTTTGAAAAATAAATGTGCTAATTTTAAATTTTGAATCTGAAACTATAGATTTCAAGATTTTTGAAAAAATAATCAGCATTTTGGTCTATTTTCGACTCCATTTTCATTAGAAATAAATTTTCTACTTGCAAACTTCCTGATTGAATATTCTAGAACAACAATTAGATACCGATCTGAAAAAAATTGAATATTGTCTTTTTATTAGAATTTTATGATAATTATCTAGCCAGGAAAAAATATAAACAAATAATAATACATGATATCACTTTCTGTAAGTATGTAGGTATGTATTTACATATACGAGAAGCTATTTTCAAGTATAAAATTTACGAAAAGAAAAATTAGAAAGAACCTCACTATGAGCTAAAAAAATGATAAAGTTCTTGTTTCAACATTATTAAATATATTTTTTGAATAACAAATATCAATAGAATTATATATTTTATCCGCGGCCCGACAAATTTGTTTTTTCTTCAAATTTGACCCGTGTAAGCCAAAATGTTGGACATCCCTCTTTTAGTATATTTTTTATTCGCAAATAAATACAAATAAATACGAGAGATAAGACTTTAAAAAAAAAGTGAGACGTCTGACTTTGTTGTTGCAGAGCAAGAGCATCGCAATTGATCTCGACTACAGGCTAACACTTTTCTAAATGAATATCAGTAATTTGTGTTCTCATTTGTGATATGATGTGCTTCATACAAAGCTGGTGAAACAATATATAGAGGTCAGATATTCAGCACCTGTCAACGCAACCCGCAATACATGACATTCTATTTGAATGCATACCCTTCAATTTACAGGCAAGGCGCTGATTTACTTCAATAAAAGGCTTGGTTAATTGTGTCAAAAACACAATGTGATTACATGCGGCCCGAGGGTCTCGTGTTGGCCACCCCTGATCTATGATTTTTTCATCTGATTATTTTTAGATCCTGTCCAATACCCAATTCACGCATTTTGATAGATTTTTTCTAACTACTTAGTTCTAATAATTCTACAGGCATGACCAGTTAGTGATATAAAATTAAAAATCTATCTTTTAGCCAGCCGTGAAACCAAACAAAAATGGAAGAAAAAGTTGAAACTTTTTCAAGACTCCGAATTCCCACCAATTAGAGTCGCCTTATTAATAAACTTATATATAAAAAACTATTTCTCTAATCTACTTGCCTTATCTCTATAAGAGTAGAGCACCCTTAATACTCTCTAATCATCTTTGGCAGCCCTGTGTCAATTCTTGGCTTATGCCGCATATGTATTTCCAAATAGCGAAACCATCGATAGAGCATGTTTGTAAAACACAGGATATTTATCTTTGTCCAAATACGTTTTATAGAACTCTTCCAAACCAACTTGATGGAATTTCTCCTCTAACTGTCACATCATTTCACAATGTTCCATTTTTAATCTTCTTGGTAATAAATTCTCGTCTACCGCGAATGGCCTTGCAAATACTCAAAAAAGAAAATAATGTTTATTAAAATCCTGAAATCGATTTTCAAATTCGAGGTTTAAGGTAGTTCTTTCACAAATGCAAAAATTCAAGAAGTCTTTGAAACTTGGAATATAATATATTTTAGTTAGAATAATATATTCGGAGTAAATTAAAAAAAAAAATTGAAATTATTTACCACGTAGTTTTGATAAAAAAACAACATATTTGGGCGATTATTTTTAGTGGAGGCGATATAAGCACAATGGTTTGGAAACGATCCGGCTAGTATGTGTGTATCCATATAGAGATTTCGTAGTGCGAGTGGACAGTCACGTTAAAAAAACATAACCTAAAATTTTAGTTCCGTTCATATTTATAGAGTGGTTACGAGGCAAAAACTTTTGTGTGGATTGACGCGAAAGAACCTCCTTAAGTCAGATATCAAAAAAGCCTATTTATCCGCAGCCTCCTGTGTGATGTCTGATTGAAATGACAATTTAGGAAAGTGAGTAAAGTTGTTTGTCCTCAACTGTTATTCCAAAGGCCAAGTTTCATTCGAAATGTAGAAATGTGATCATACATCTTATTATTTGATTTATCTTTTCCTTTTATAAACGAGTTTTAACGGGATATTTAAAATAGCTCAAACCAATGAATTATTCAAAAAATGCAAGATATTTCAAATTTCTCTTAACTATCATTTAAAAATATATGATACGAACGACTCATGGTGTAATGTTCTTCTGGTGGTATGTCCAATAAAGTTAACATTTATGTTCATTTGAACCGGTCCTTGTGTTGATCTATGATTTAACCCTCTGATTTCTTTTAGATCCTATCCGAAACCCAATTCACTATCATAATTTATTTACTCATTTTGATAAATTTTTTCTAACTTCTTCTTAGCCCCAATAATTTCTATAGTCATTATCAGTTAATTATACAAAAATTAAAAAGTCTATTTAAAGTACTTATTGAGTTTTATAAATAAGCCCATTTTCCTACTCCTGGCCAGTTATAGCCGCAATAGTTGGAGTCCCTGAACCACTGATCTGATTGATCAATAATGTTTTCTTGAGAAAGACATACACCCAATATCTTTCGAAGTTGATGGCGTTGCCGAATCCTTCTCTACGGAAATGGCAGAAATATATTTGATAAATTTGAAATATGAAATAATTCGGTATTTGAATAATTTTCATTCCTAACTCTACACAACATACCCATTTAAGGCAGCCTTTTGAAATTTAATTTATATTGTTTTGTCGTCAAAATGGGTATGAGTAAATGCTTATATAAATTTTGCATCTTGGTTAATTTTTATACTTTTATCTTTGATATCTTGATATAGAATTTAATTAATATTAAGAAAGATTTTTATTTTATAAGCGAGTAGAAGGGCAGCTGTATTTTAATTAGCCGCTTCCTTAGTAGAAGCCATTCTCGTTATTTATCCTACTCTCAAATATATTTTCCATTAATATTCTACATCAATTAACTCGTATATGAACTATGGCAGATTGGAAATAATACACAAAACACAATGTCGCAAATAATTAAATTACAAATGGTTTTGGCAAGTTGTAAGAACACAATCCTATAAATTGAAGAAGTTAACCAGCTTATAGAGTTGTTAAATAGTAGTTCTCCTGTATGTGTTGTTGGACTATTATGGCCATTATTATCCCAGTTATTTCGTTTGCATCTCAATGGAATTATTTAGTTAGCCTAAAAGAGTGTACTAGGAGTTTCGACTGTAATAGAATTCGAAGAAACCGAGTACTCATTAATGTTAAGAGTTTTACCAGTTCATAGACAGACCAAAAAAGTATTCAAAAAAATTAAAACCAAACTCTAATAATATCAGATTAATTTTCTAATAGAGGGGTTCTCAGCAAGGGGGAGGTTTCTTAAATTGAACTTTTCCCCAACATAATGTCAAGCTATAGAATTTAATCATTTATATATTAATATTATTATTATTTCATTTTAATTTTTATTTTTTCATTAATTGGGAATTCCACTAATTCAAAATTATATCTACCAATCATTCATTCTTTGTCGTTTTTAAAATGAATCAAGAGGGGATAGAATAATTAGGGATTGATTTTTTTTTTTTTTTTTTTTTTTTTAATGCAATCGAATGCAAGAAGGGGTGCACCAGTAAAGATGCAGCCCCTATGAATCTCGAAAGACCCTTGCATTACCGAAGAGAAGAGAAAGTTGATTAAGTGAGAGGGTGTAGACGTAGGTGTCTATGCACTCCGGTTTTGAAGGTTTGAAGATTATAGGTGCTGGGAAAGATAGAGGCTGGAAGAGAGTTCCAGTTCCTTGAAGTCATGGGGATATATGTATTGCCGAATGAAATGGTCCGGCACTTTTCTAATTTAACCGCGAAAGAGTGTTGGGAGTCGGCAAAACGCGTGCTACGTGCAAAGCATGCTTTGGGGGGAATTATTGATTTTATCTCATCAGAGCACCTGCCGTGATAGTATCTATAGAAAAGGGAAAGGGCAGAGACATCTCTTCGATGAGCCAGCGAGTCGAGGGAGTCGGTGAGGGTAGAATCGTCAATTAGCCTGACGGCTCGTTTCTGAATTGCATCCAGGGTAGCAAGAGAGTATTTTGAGGCCCCTCTCCACAGATGAGAGCCGTATTCGAGACAGGGGCGGATTTGGGCCTTGTAGATGGTGAGAAGTTGTGGGGGTTTGTAAAATCGCTTGGACCTGAATAAGAAGCCAATCTTCCTTGCTGCAGATTTCGCCACAGAGGAGATGTGTTCATTCCAAGACAGGTCAGATGCGACAGAGACGCCCAGCATGGATAGGCTGTCACACATTTTTAGGGTATTCGAATCGAAGAGAATATCAGGGAAATCTTTATTTTCGCGCCTAGAAATTAGACA
>JALMQS010000117.1:5190207-5247486 GCA_024734495.1 Forficula auricularia
ATGCGACAGAGACGCCCAAAGATAGGCTGTCACACATTTTTAGGGTGTCTGAATCGAAGAGAATATCAGGGAAATCTTTATTTTCAAGTGCCTAGAAATTAGACAACATTGAGTCTTGTTTGAATTGAAGTTAACTAAATTTTGTGAGCCCCATTGATTTTATGCAGCCCACAAATATTTATTTATAATAATTTTTTTTTTATAATTTATAATAATACCAAGAACAAAGTAATAGAAAATATAAATATAATATACTCGTATATATAAAAGTATGGTAGATGTCTGTCTGTATGTGTATGTATTTGTATATATGCATTTTGTGTGGAGCAATTTCGTAACCAACCTAGGGATGGGGAGCAAGGGGCAGGTGTGACATGTAAAAATAATCGAAAACGGCTGAGATTAGTGGCGAACCCATAGTTTTCTGGGGTCACTGAGATGTATACTGTATTGTCACTTCGCAGATGCCGTTTAAGCCAAAGTTCAACCCCATCGGCAAAGTGAGTGAGAAGAGGCGAACAATAAATGTCCAAAAACACTGAAAGATTAGGTTCCAATCCAGGTTTCGAAGTCCCTACCTAGGCTGATTGGTGAGAGTCACATGTCATTTAACAACTTTTTTTAATGATGTTTTTAGGCAAGGGGGAGGGGTGAGGAGTCCAGTGCGAGGATTGGTGGAATGAAGAGTGATTGGTGCTGGAAAGAGAAGAGGGTCCAGGGGGCAAAAAGCTCACCGTAATAATAATATTATTAATGAAAATAAAAATGTTAGGTATTGTAATTTAAAATGCACGTTTTTTGTATTCAATTTCTCCAAAATCTAGCAAATTTTTAAATGTGGTAACACCGTCATCAGCGCCGGTATATTATATTTGCTTCGTAAAAATACCATGATGTTGATATTTTGACGAAAAATTAAATTTCTCATATTTTAGCAGTTAGGGGTCTTCAGAATTAAATATAAGTGCTCTAGGTTCCTCGCCCTACAAAAGGCTGAGAAACACTGCGACAACAACGCAACAATAAATAGTAAAATTCGTAAATTAAAGAAATGATGTACCCTGAAATAAAGAAAATTTTATAAATCAGGTAAGTCATGAAATTAGTCATGAATCGACTTTACGATACTGAGGGTTCCATAACATATACCTACAATATAATGAAGATGATTAACAAATTCTTCTCCACAGCATATGCCGGCGGTTATTAAACAGACGTGGCCACCTGACAAGATCTAACACTGGTCTTGAGAGGATCGTCATTCAGGGAGAGTGGAAGGATCTCGTAGGCGTGGCAGATCACCAGATGGACAGACCAGATACAGGCTGGTCTTGGGCACCAGTCTACAGGCAAAGCAACATCAAATGCTCGTGTCCGCTCCAGATGGCGAAAACTGGCTCGCAGAATCTAAACCGTGGAGCCTGGTCTTATTATATGGAAGTCTGGGGTCACTACTCTTCCATCAGGAAGAAAACGAAGAAGATGAGAACAAATTCTTATTTAAGCCTAGTTTAAGAAGTTTTAACTGATTATATTTCATATAATATTTATTTACTTTTATCTTTATTAAAGATGTTTCACTTTGCACCAACGCCAATCGCTATTAGTTAGTTTTAGCTGAATTTTTGTGCCACTGTCTGTGAAATAGAAAATTACTATTATAATTATTCAAAAAAATTTAACCTTGTTCAATTGAACCAACTTTTGTACAGTTATTCTTTAGTACTGAAACTATTGGTAATTAATAAATTTGATTTTTTTATTTAATTTTAATATACGAGGGGGACAGGACGACAGATGAAAAAAACGAAAAAGCTATCTGGTTTTACTAAGCAAAATGCCTCCGAATCCTTATCGTACTATTGTGCGTCTATTTTTAAAATTACTTTCTGGTATCTATATATATAAAATGGAAAAATATGTATATACTCTATGTTTGTATCATCCAAACGATGTGATTGCCAGTATAGCCAATGGTAAAAGCGTTAAATTATTAGAACGATTCTGATTGGTCAGACAGCGATCGTGCTTAGCCAATGGGTTAAATAAATTTAAAAAAACATTTGCTATTCTGAGACGCCCGCCAGGGCAACCCGCTCGGAGGGCTTAGGTGCCGAAGGCATGCCTGGACAGCTGGTTACACTATAGTTACATATTACACAAGAGATTTTTTTTAATCTCTCTCAGGGCTTTGAATCGTTACCCCCAGGGTGCTGCAGCAATTCTTGAACTCAGACGATAATGAAACGTGAATATTTGTATTAAATAATCAATCATCCTTTTATTTTTCTTGTCTAATGACAATAAAATATTAACAAATGAATTTAACTTTAAAGGACATCATAGATAGAGAAATATTTTTGCTATTGCATATCAGAGAGGTCTGTCCCCTTAGAATCGAACCCAAGCGCTAACTAAGCTTGCTTTGGGCCAGTAGCCAAACCCTTAAGACAAATCTCTCTCTGACATGCAACATATATAAGTATTATAGCTAGATTTTTCACTCCCTTCAACTCAAAGGGAATAGTGAAATTCCTGCTAAACTGAAAAAGTTTTCAGGTGACGGACCCATGGATTTACAGTGCAAACAAAGATTTAAGTATCTTTGGTACCTAAAAGATGGAAATTATCAACCCAGTATATATATATATTAAAACGAATTTATGAAGGACATCATAAGATGTAGAAATATTTTTGAGACAGAGCATGTTCTCTAGGAAGTTCCAAAACTATGCAGGCAGACCGAAAGTTAGAGTTAGCTAGTATTTAAGAGAAATCTCTCTCTGACATGCAAATATAAGTATTATAGCTAGAGCTCAGTTTTTAGCAGGAATTTTCACCTGGCTCCTTTTGAGTTGAAGGGAGTGAAAAATCTAGCTATAATACTTATATATGTTGCATGTCAGAGAGAGATTTGTCTTAAGGGTTTTGGCTACTGGCCCGGCAAGCTTAGTTAGCGCTTGGGTTCGATTCCTAAGGGGACGAAACCCTGATATGCAATGTAAAAATATTTCTTAATATCTATGATGTCCTTTAAAGTTAAATTCATTTAATAATATTATATACTGGGTTGATTTTGAATAATTTCCATCTTTTTTCAAAAAAGACACCCAAAAAGATATTTTCAAATCTTTGTTTGCACAATAAATATTAATTTCTATAAAAAATAGAGCACATTCACATAAACTTTCAGTGCACTTAAAAATAAAAATATAAGAAAGAGTTGTTTCGAGAATAGTCTAATAAAATAAAATAATTTGAACTTGATTTAAGACACTTCATAGTCGGTCATTTATAATAAAAATGAGAAAAATCTATCTAATAACGAAAGACACTGGAATTACCAGAGAAAGAAAAGAGTGGTATATTCCATTAACCCGACTTTAATAATGCGAAATAAAGAAAGCCTTCAAAACACTAGCTTGCAGAAAAAGAGGTATTTTGAAAAGAAGATTTTTTTTTGCTAAAACTAAATTTAGTTGAGAAGCTTAGCACACGCGAACTAGCAATTTTTATTATTTAAATATTTATTCCATTGATAAATTATTAATATTTGAATTGAATTTGATTTTAATGAATTCAAGGCAACATTTGATTTATCGTAAATTACATGATAATTTGAGGAGGGATTTGGGGATCTGATTTTCAATTAATAGCATTAGGTCATTACCATTCAGATTATATGTTTGTCAGTGTAATTTTTCTCTTGGAATATTGTTTATCAGTTGGATAATTAAAGATAATTAAGTAATATTAAATGAGTTACTGAATACATACAAACAATAATAAATATAATATAAATAATAATCGAAGCGGTTAAAAATTCAATTTAATATAAATTTTTTAGTAATTTACGGTTTTTACACTCAATAAATAATATCTATGTCTACATATATTTTTATATGTAACAGGAATAGTAGGGAATTGGATAAAATTAAAAACACAGAGTTTTTTTATTAAATGGGCCAGGAGTTTCAATTTATTTTGACTTCCTCAGTTGTCAAAAACAATTTCACTATAAGACAAAACACCAATAATTTTTCTTTAACATATTCCAAGATTGTATTTAATTTCAGCTAAGAATATGTTAAAGAAATATTATTTATTGGTGTTTTGTCTTATAATGAAATTGTTTTTGACAAAGAGCGATAAAATGAGCCACTGAGGAAGTCAAAATAAATTGACGAAACTTCTAGACTATTTAATAAAAAATTGTGTTTTTAATTTTATTCAATTCCCTACTATTCCTGTTACAAATTTACTATGGATACGAATGACGCAACATTATATTTTTATATTTTTTTATTATTAATTTATAACATATTTCTAAAATATTTGTTTCATTTTTCATTCATTTTTATATGAGGCAAGTATCCAGAATTTTTTTTCTGGAAATATCAGAATTTTATAAAAAATAATGTAGGCATCCATTAGTATAAAAATATGTGATGTGACCATCTCATGTCTTCACGATACACCTGCCCCCATCTCCACGTAAATTAAAATTAGATAAAAAATCAAATTAATTTTTAACGCAATAGTTCCACATGGTCATAAAGATTGGCTTTGAAAAATTTGGTCTAAAAGTCGGCTGAAGATATTACCGGATCAAGGTCAAATCCAAAATAGTCATCGATTCTCATCAAAGAGTGAATGGATAAACGTCCTAAATTGGATTTTTTAAGTTTCGATCAAAATTGGTAACCATGCTGAAGACATGGAGGAATCGATTTTAAATAAAACATAATCATCGATTCTCATCTAACACTGGAGGAAATTTACTACGAATATCTGCTAAAGTACTACGATTCAAATCGTATTCATATCCCGAGTCACCGGTCCGAGGTGGTGAATAGGTCATTCACTGTCACTGCTGCCCGACTGTGTAATTCATTACCTTCATTCACCCGTTCATCTTCATCATCACTTATCTTCAATCGTGGTCTCTTGGCATGTATTCGCGGGGACGGGTCTCGGGAGTGAACGTCTCTTTTTTGGCGTCTCTCTTTTATGGTGTATCTTTTCCCTCCCGCTGGCTCTCTCACCTTCCTTTCGCTTGAGCTTTATTTCTTTCTTTTTCGCACACACTTGTTTTTATTTTTCTCCTCTTTGTTTTATGTTAATTATTATTTTTTACTGCTCATATGAGGCAAACTGCCTCAGAGCATTGTGTAAAGTTAAATTGTAAGAATTATGAATGAATAAATAAATAAATAAATAAATAAAAAAAAAATAAAGTACTATGAAAATCGGCTTGGTAGAAGTAAGTCGAATTTCGATTATTAATTTATTCTTCCAATGCAGAGGAGGATTCAATTAAAAATAAAAACATGTAAAAAGTAATTGTATTTATCAAAAAAAATTATTTTTAAATAAATATATTTTTTTTGTAGGCCATCCACATCTCCCTTTATGGCCCTCTGATCCTCCTACACCGGATGAGTGGCTCAGGTTATGGCTACAGCAGAACGGTATAAAAACCTGTGTATGCTGTGGGAGTTAATTATTAGAGAGAAAAATTTTAAATCAAGTTCAGTGGGTTGAAAGTCAATGAAAAAAATAGCAATAATAATTATGTTCACTGGGACAAAATAATACATATAAATTTATATAAATAAAACAAAATTAAATAAAAAAAATTGAAAGTCACAGAGATAGAAATAAAAAAATTTAAAAAAAAATTCGGGAGTGTGCTTAAGACCACACGACAGATGTGATAACTTTATGCCATTTATAATTCGAATATTCTAAAATAATTAAAATTTATTAAATATTCCAGCGCCTCCCAATCGATCGCAGACCCCAAAGATCGAAAATAATTTTCTCTTCACCCGGGGCGCGACCACAACGAGGCCGTGTAAAGACAATTAATTACAAATTTAAATTTAGGGAACGAAGAAAAGTTTATTTTTATTACAGACAAAAGGATCAGCCGGGGCTCGAACCCGGGATCTTTGCATGTGTACTGCAATGCTTTGTTATAAGAGTTTTAACTCCCATATCCACTAAGCTACTGATCCCTGAACCCAAACTAATACCTTTTGTCTATATGAATTATGGAATTTCTTTTTAATCCTCTCCTCGTTCATTTTTCGCAGCCTAGGCCTTGATTCATTAATTAAACAATTAAATATTCCAGCGCCTCCCAATCGATCGCAGACCCCAAAGATCGAAAATAATTTTCTCTTCACCCGGGTTCGAGCCCCGGCTGATCCTTTTGTCTGTAATAAAAATAAACTTTTCTTCGTTCCCTAAATTTAAATTAAAATTTATGTTTTTATAAAAATATAAATTTTAATAATCTTATTATTTTTTGAAAAGGAATAATTAATATATTTTCCAACAATGATTGAACTGGCACTAGACCACAGCTCAACCGTGAGCCGTGACTGCTCAATCCCATTTATTGCCGAAGAAAATAAAATGTCTCTAGTTGCACAATGTTTCAAACTATATAGTACCTATATAGTGCCTATATAGATTTCGAGAAACACAATGTTTCAAACTTTATACTATATATTTAGTGCCTATATAGATTTCGAGAATCCTATATAGTTACTATATAGTTTGAAACATTGTGCTAATAGGGGTACATGAGGGCCAAAATTCAAAAATAAGATATTAATTTGAGCTTAGAGTTAATGATGCAGCGCCATCTGTGGCTTGAATTTGTACCAACCGTGACGCGTGGTGCGTACGCGTGACGACTCAATCACATTTACTGCCAAGTAAAATAAAAAATGTGCAAGGCTCGCCAAAAAAAGTTATCACTTCATCATTTTTGTATTGTCATTCGAATAGAATTTGTCTAAGTATACAATTTGATCTTCGAAGCTTATGAGAAAATATTTTAAAAATTAATGGCAAATTTTTGAAAATAAAAAAAAAATAAAAACCAGGGTTTCTTGAGGTGTATTCTTCGCTGATTGTTGGGGACCCAGGGTGAGTAGCCTCATGGTCATTAAGAGGCCCGTCGAAAGCGGGAGTTTCATCTAGTGTTATATTTTTTTTGAGAATTTCCATTTATATATGTACCTATAGAGTAAGAAGGCGCCGCTAGTCTAGTGGATAGAGCGAACGACTTCGAATCGCTTGCTTTCTTCTGAACGAATCACTAACACTCCAAAATGAGTATGGCACACGAACAAGATTTACTGTATACTAGATGATATATCAATTAATTATATCTCTGAGTAATGCATTTTTCTGAATGACTTATTTTATTTAAAATAATAATAATATTTTCCAAAATTTTTTTTTTTTTTTTGTGAAACCTACCTCGTATCTTACTCAAGTTTTATTATTATATTAAAATGTTTCACCTAGAACCAACACCGAACTCCTTAAAAGTTATAATATTTTCCATTTAATTCATCAAAAAAATGTGTATTTCTAACAAAATTTTAAATCTAGAGGCAATGGTAAACCATCTTTTGAAAAATATTCTCGGGAAATGGAGAGTAAGGATACTTGAGAGAAATCAATTAGTTTGTTCTCTGCTTGATGCAAATAAACATATTCATATATATATATACCAAATATAAATATGTACCTATCAGTGGCGGTTGGTGACTTTTCAACCAGGGAAATCCAAAAAAGTACCCTTCATTTTTAGAAATTTTATTTTGATCTTCCGTTTTTATTTTATATTCTTCTTAGAGTGTCATACTCAAAACGAGTGTCTCTCCACATATACCTGTGCTGAGTATGTTTAGTTGTTTTACACAGATATACGGGACCTACTTTTTTAACGCCGGTTCCGAACAACTAGTTTGGAGAGGTTTACTAGGCAATTTTACTCTTGGTAGGTTGCCATTGCTTTCCAAGAGAATCCTACTGCAAATATCTGCCGAGATTCGGTCTCGAACCAACATACTTCAGGTCAACGGCCCGACACTCTCTCCACTGACACACAGTCGCCCCTTTTATTTATAAAATTTATTTGTTTGAGGCTATAGTTTCTAAGGTTTGACGTTTATCATCAGTCTTTTTAATTATAAATATTTTATCTGTCCCATGGGGTCAATTCTTCAATTAGACATACAAAATTTGTTTTGTTGTTATAGCAAGTTAGTCTCATAAACGATCAATCGTAACTGAACCTATGAGAAAAAAACAGATAAAATATTTTTAAATGAAAAGTCTGATGATGAAGGTCAAACCCTCGAAACTATAGTCTTATATTTATTTTTGGTATATATATGTATATGATTATCTACATCATGCAGAGGATAACAACCTCTATGATTTCTCTTAATGAATCAACAACTCTTCTCTACTACTCCCACCAAAACAAAATCTTCCATATCTATAGTTAGTAATCGCCAACACTCCAATTTTTCTGAATGACTTATTTTATTTAAAATGTTTTCGGTTGAAAAATAATAATATTTTCCATTTAATTTAACCATAAAGATTTTCTTTCACTGTGAATATATTTCGCAGGGATATAGATGGAGAAGATGTGCATGAAATGAAATGTTGAAAAGAGATGCATTTTATCAAAACAGATCGCGATTTCTTTAAGGACTGCCTATATAATTTAATTCTTATGCACCAATGAATCTAAGGGAGCGTTCAAGTATTATGTACACATTAAACAGGGGGGGAAGGGAGGGGCTATTTAATTTGTTTCGTGGGTGGTTATTTGTTTTGATCTGTTATATTTGGAGGGGGTTCAAAAAACTTCCAAAACGCGTTTCTTAATACTTGAACGCTCCCTAAGAGGAAAAGTTTGGACGAAATTATTCTTTTGGTAAATAAATTAATTTCTTGTTAGTTTGCTTGTTTTTTCTTGTCTTGTAATTGTTTTGTTTTTTTACTTTACCATAGGGTATGGTCAAGTATTTTAATCGTGCATGAAAAAAGTGTTTTTTTTCCTTCTTTTTTTCGAAATATCTCAAAGTATTTTGATTAAAAAAATTGAGCGAAACCATACCATTTCGCTCTACAAAAAAGCTCTAAGTGAACATCGAAAAAATTATATTTTTCGAGATAATAATTAATTGTTTTGTCAAAATGTCTGTTAGTCTGTACGTTACCAAATTTTTGTGTACGAGCTAGCTCAAAAACTAGAGGGAATATCGAAACCGAATTTCACACGTAGTTTTGGTCCATTGAGATTAAGAGCTGATTAGATTTTGGTGGATATCGATCCAAAATTAAGGGGGGTTGAGGAGGGTTAAAAATTAAAAATCTAGGCCATTTGAGAAAACTCAACCAAATTTTGGATACATAATCAGTGGACACCCCAGAAGTCAAAAAATGCAAATACTAACCCCCCAAATTGGGGCGGGGGGGGGGGGTGTAGAGTCAAAAAATGAAAATCTAGGCCCGTGTACCAAACTCAACCAAATTTTCTATACATAATCAGTGTGACCCCAGAAGTCTAAAAATGCAAAAACTAACCCTCCCCCTTACATGATTATAAATAATTTTAGGGACCAGGTTGTATTGTAAAGTCAAGTGGATGGCCACATCAGAACACGTCAGCTTATTTAACTTGCAAAATGGCATCAACAGATTTTCATTAGAAAAAATAATATTTAAGATTATATAAATAATTGACGAAATAATTTTCTTATAAATAAATATTGAAAATTTTGGGATTTTATAAAAAGTTGTAGACTACATAATATGTAGAAAATACCCTGTGATTATTGATAAATCGAAATGAATAGGTAGTATTTTAAAATTTTTTTTGAAATTTAATTTTTACAATTTTTCTCAATCTGTTTGTATAAGAAAAAATGATTTCAATTCATAGAAGGTACGTTAAAAACATTAGTTTTGTTTATTATGAGTTTTTTTTCGGAGACGGACTGGTAGATTTTTAACTCAGGATTTAAAGAAAGGGAGTGCAGGAATAAATAAAATAAATGAAAGAGTTTTAGAAGTACTTCTCTTTACGGCTTGTTTTTATGTACTTAATTTTGACGGTTTTTAAAGGTTAGAAACTGTTAGAATTTTTTAGATGAGGTCATATCATGATCGATTACTTCCCATAGCGGATGATAATGGTAGATGATAATGAGTTATTAATTTTCTGATTTAAAACTATTATTCTTATCGGAGAACTGGTATCAATTTGACCTCAAAGGTGTGTTCAGAATTTGAAAATCGCATGCTTTGGGACTAAAAATTACTGATATTATCCCATCTAAGCATATGATAGTATGGGAAAAAGGGTATACGCTTTTTTCATGGGGCAGAGAATCAAGGGAGTCGGTTCCGGTATTTATTTATTTGTCGTATGGCCAACCACTGGATGCGCTACTTAACTCGGAAGTAAAACTCTTTCCTTTGCTGGAGAAAATACTTTGTTTCCACGATAATTTTCTGCTTATAGGTGTCATGAGAGATGAATTTGAGTAATTTTACATGAAATTATTATTTCTATATATCGCAAATAGATGTCACGCCTATCGCGATTTTCACTAATTAGCAGACTGATAACTCATTTCTGAATAGAATTATGGGTGACAATTGAATGAATACGCAAAATGTATGTAATTATAAGTGGATCTGGATAAAGTAAAGTTTTCATTAGAAAAATGAAAATTATTTAACTTATAATTAAATAGTCAAAAATGAAAATATCATTCTTATTTATTTTTTAAAAAATTAAACACTTTAACTGTTCAAGAAGAAAAATAAACAGACAATCGTTTCTTTATTTAATTAAAACTAAACGAGTAAAAAGAAGTCTTAATTTAGGATTTACGAAACGCGTTGTGAATTAATTTCAAATCAAAAATGGATATTTCACTCTGCCATCTCTTTTAATTCAAGTTACGCCCTTCGTTTTAATCTTCCAATCGACTTATATCCGCCACCACTTAAGGACTTGCCTTTGCATTTCACTCACTCTCATGATTAACCCAATTTAAGGCATTAACATTTCTTAAAGAAGCACTTTTTAAATCCTATGTATTTTGACACATTTGTTTTAGGATCATAAGAATATGGAAATTAATTTATATACAGTTTTTTAGCTTTTATAGAATTAAAAATGAGATTAGTTTTGAGCTAGAAATATTCTAAGAATTTCCCAAATGGTGAAAACAAATTAAAGCCCAAAAATTTGTCAAGAAGATCATGAAGCAGTGGCGTAAACATCTGCGCATCCACACCAAAACCTTAGGTTGAAACCCTTCCTAAACCTCTATATTTTGGAATATTAAACTTATACATGTATTAAAATGATTATTTTATATAAAGACTAGCTGCAGGGCCCGCTTTCGGCGGCCCTCTAGCTAGCCAGGGGCACGCCCCCTGGACTCCAACCCACGAACCCCACCCCATTCCCACCCACCACCCCCAAACCAACACAAACTTCAAAATATTTGGGATACTTTCACTCAAGATGAGTGTCAAAACTTAATACGTACGTTGTCCAAAAGAATTCAAGCCGTAATTAAAAATAAAGGCGACGTCACACAGTGGCAAAGGTTTTGGATTTTGTATGTTTTCCTTGTTTTTAACAATTAAAAAATAATTTTAAGTTAAATGTTAGAATAAAATGTTTTAAATTGTTTAAAATGTTGTTCCAAATGATAATAAAGATAAATATTTAAATTAAATTTACCGTGAATTAGCATAATTTTATTTAAAAAGAAAAAATATTGGGGGGCCAATTGAGTTGGGACGGGGCTCTTATATATATTAAAAATAGACAGATAAAACTCATTCATCCCGGTCCCAGTGAATGAGAGTTATATTTTATTTATATTATTATAACACAGTGTTATTTTTTGAAAAATATTGTACCCAGCCTTCGGAGAGAAAATATAGATATTTTTACAACGCGTAAATAAATGGAAGAGACAATAAAATAGTGCGTCTTCTGCTGAAATTATAAATTTTTAATTTATTTATAATGAGACTATAGTTTCGAGACCTTTGCCCTTTTCATCAGTCTATTACAATTCTGAGCAGTGGCGTAAACATCTGCGCATCCACACCAAAACCTTAGGTTTAAACCCTTCCTAAACCTCTATATTTTGAAATATTAAACTTATACATGTATTAAAATGATTATTATATATAAAGACTAGCTGCAGGACCCGCTTTCGACGGCCCTCTTGCTATCCAGGGGCACGCCCCCTGTAACCCAACCCACGAACCCCACCCCACTCCCACCCACCACCCCAGACCCCACCCATCCTGGGCCCCACCCCGTCCCCTCCAACCCCTGCACCCTGGACCCCCCTATTCCGCCTCACTCCCCCCCGGACCCTCATACTCCAAGGGCAAGAATTTACATTTTTTCAACCTCACCCCCTTTTTGGGTGTTTTTTTGGGAAAATTTTTTTAAACAAAAGTTGTCAGAAATAACATCCCCTACAACTTTGCTTATATTAAAATTATCCGTAGGGTTAATAATATTTGATAATTTTCATTCGTGCGCCCCCCAAACCCCCTTTTGGGGTCAAAATATCAAAAAATTATATAGCTTAAAGTTAAGTTACAAGACATCGGTTCCAAATATGAAATTACATAATAATCCCTTCAGCTGTATTTACGTGAATCGTGAACAATTTTTCGCGGAAACCACGGAAACATACATACAGACATACAGACAGGAATTTTGTTGGCGGTGTTTTCGTTCATAACTTTGCTTGAAACGTGTGCAACCAAAATTTGGCGTGATTTGGACCAATGTACAGACAAAACCTTAATTTTATATACGAGCCCCGTCCCATCTCATTTGGCCCACCAATATTTTTTCTTTCTAAATAAAATTATGCTAATTCACGGTAAATTTATTTTAAATATTTATTTTTATTATCATTTAGAACAATATTTTAAACAATTTAAGACATTTTATTGTAACATTTAACTTAAAATTATTTTTTAATTGTTAAAAACATATTTTTATATAAAAAATAGTTTTTTGCTTTTCACGAATTTATTTTATTTTTTTTTTAAGAATCTTTAAATATGTGAAATAATTAAGTAGGCTTTGCCTTTTTCCAACAAAAGAAAGTTTGTTTTGTTTATTATTAGTAAAAATAACTCGTGGAAAGTTTGTTGATGAAAAAATTCGATCAATTATTATCAATTTATTTAAAAAGGGAAAATCAAACGCGGAAATTGGGGATCTAGTTAATTTATCAAGGTTTACCGTCAGAAATATTATTCGAGTTTATAAAACAACGGGTACAATAGCTACAAAACCTACAAAATATCAGATGCTGATAGGCGGTCATTGAAGAAGTTTATTAGAAAAAACAGTCGTTCGAACTATAGTGAATTATCTGTTCTTTGAAGCAATGCTGTCTGGCGAAGTATTTCATGATCCACGTGCCATAGAGAAGCCCTTAAGTTAGGTTTTAAAACTTACAAGGTAATTTTATTGCAACTTATTCCATTTTTTTTTTCTAATTTTTCTAATTTTTTTTAGGCGAAAAATAAGCCACTCTTCACATTAAAACAAAAGAAAAACAGGCTTAAATGGGCTAAAAGTCACATTAATTGGACTAGTGATGAATGGAATAGTGTCCATTGGAGTGATGAGTCTCGTTTGAAGTTTGTGTTGGGGACAATCGAAGCAGAGTTATTTGTCAGAAAAATGAAGCTTTCAATTCAGATTGTTAAAAAAGGAAATTTAAAATTTCCTGCTTCAGTTATGGTATAGGGTTCAATGTCTGCTAGAGGTGTTGGAAAACTTCACTTCATTGATGGAATTGTAAACACCAATAAATATTTAGAGATTTTAAAAAAATCATTACTTCCAATAATGGCAGATGCATTGCAGAATAATAATAATTTTGTGTTCCAACAAGACGGGGCGGCCTGCCATACATCAAGAAAATCTTTAAAATGGCTTTCTGATCATAATGTTCCACTTTTAAAGTGGATGGCAAACAGTCCCGACTTGTCACCAATAGAAACTCTTTGGCACACAATGAAAAAGCTTTTACGAATACAACCAGCTAGAAACATAGTCGAATTAAAACACAAACTTCAAAATATTCGTGATACTTTCACTAAAGATGAGTGTCAAAACTTAATAAGTACGTTGTCCAAAAGAATTCAAGCCGTAATTAAAATAAAGGCGACGTCACACTGTGGCAAAGGTTTTGGATTTTGTATGTTTTTCTTGTTTTTAACAATTAGAAAATAATTTTAAGTTTGTTATTTTTGGCTTTTCGGCCTTTCTAGCCATAAGCCTAATTACGATACTAGTTATATATTTTTTTAAATTTGTCTCTACACCCGGGGGTCAGATTTTAGCTGGATGCCTCGAGTCGGATTCGAACCCGGGTCCCCTGGTTAGAAAAAATTAATTTTAAGTTAAATGTTAGAATCGGATTAGCCGAGAGCTTAAGACACTAGCCTTCTAAGCAGGAGTCCCGGGTTTGAGTCCGAGTCCCTGCATTGATATTTGACCGGCTATAATCTGATTCCTAGTCACCAATCCGTCTGGCAAGCGTGGTGACTTAATGCCAACCCCCTTCCATTTGATGGAAGAGGCCTATATTCAGGAGTGGATTGTCGCTATCGACAGGCTAATGATGATGATGATGATGTTAGAATAAAATGTTTTAAATTGTTTAAAATGTTGTTCCAAATGATAATAAAATTAATTAGGTAATTATGTTTTATGGTATCAATCTAGAAAGAAAAAAATTCTACTATGTCTCAGTTATTTTTATCTTTATTTCAACCAATGTTGTTCTAGCCAATTGAGTACTTGAAAAAGTCTCGAGAGAGACGAAACGTTGTACAAAAATTGAAGAAGAACTTCAATAAAAAAACTTTGTCCAATAAACTGAATTTTTAATCTACTAATTATAATGGACATTAATCAACATAATTTATTAATTAGAATATTAAATTTAATCAAAATTGGTTAGGTCATTTTCAAGATATTTAGAAAAAACTAAAAAAGTACTGAAATAAAGTACTAATGTTTGTGGGCCGATATGTACCAAAAACTAATCAGCGCTTCATTTTGTTAAACTAATGCTAGGTTTTCAATTTCATTTCAATCGGTGCAACGGTGTGGAAAAAATTGTGGGCCAAAAAAACGATAACATCCATTCATATATCCATCCATACATACATCCATACATCCATCCGCATGCACTAAATGAAAAAATCGCACTTTTTGGCCTCTCGACGAGACCCCATGTAATTTTTGGCAAAACCGTCACGTGCTAAAATTCAACCTAATTGAATACTACAATTTGTGACTTTAATTGAGTCCATGGGTTCCGTAGTCTTTACCTGAGGACCATTGGAAGTCGCGCTTGCCGCTAGACCGATTACAATACTTTCCCCATGCTTCGCATTGGATAAAGTAAAAATATAGGTGGGCCAATTGAGATGCGGCGGGGCTCGTATATAGATTAAAAATAGACAGATATAACTCATTCATCGCGGTCCCAGTGAATGCGAGTTATATTTTATTTATATTATTATAACACAGTGTTATTTTTTGAAAAATATTGTACCCAGCCTTCGGAGAGAAAATATAGATATTTTTACAACGCGTAAATAAATGGAAGAGACAATAAAATAGTGTGTCTTCTGCTGAAATTATAAATTTTAAATTTATTTATAATGAGACTATAGTTTCGAGAGCTTTGCCCTTTTCATCAGTCTATTACAATTCTGATGAAGACGGCAAAGCTTTCGAAACTATACTCTCGTTATAAATAAATTAAAAATGTATAATTCCAGCAGAAGACACACTCTTTTATTGTCTGATTCAATTCATAAAAATTCTGTTACTCTCGACAAAAAACTTTTAATTTAACGTAAATAAAGGATTAAATTATTATATTTCGAGGGACATTTTTAGTTATTGATGATGTTTATTTATTAAAAGGAATGTTTTTCGCATCTTAAATGTTTTTTTTACTAGTCTCTCATTGATCGTGAAATTTCGCTTATCGCGATCATGAATGAAACGCATCTCCCGCGATGAAGAGGGTTACCTATAATCTGGTTACAATATCTCGGAAAAAAAAAAATATTTTTCGCCCTTCTTTAACAGATAAATCCGTTGCAAATTTTAAATCCAGAAAAGCTCAAGCACTGTTGAAGGAGACAAGAAGGGGGTGTGGTTACAAGCTTCCTGCAGTGAACCTTTCAAGTCCTGAAGAACGAGAGATTTTCTGAACGCCCATTTTTAAGAGAATCAAATTAATGTTCCAATAAAAATATTTTTTATTTGGAATTCGTAACTTTCGTTAACCTTAGGGTGACTTTCCACCAATACTTAGGTATATGAAGTCTACTAGTCCGCCTTCAAAATAAAATACTTATAATCTATTAAATAAAATAAAAGTGGTCCTCTAACTCAAAGGACGAATTTTCATTACAACCAAAATGCCTTATAAAATGAAAACTCATCCCTTGTTAGGTTTCTATCATTATATTATTATTATATTATTATTATTATTATCCCTTTTTAGATTTGGATTGGAAATCAAATTTCGACTAAAATTATACTTTAATTTAAAAAAGTACCTATGTTTAATATAGAGAAGTCAAAATATAATTTTGTTAAAATATCTCTAAATATATAAATACCGATAAATACTAAGCTCACCTGCACGCCCACTGCGAAACATGCGGCGTTCCATTCCTAAATGGATTTACTTTAAAATATTTTTTTAACTTGTTCACTTTGCGCTCCCGCAGTCCCTCCAGCTAGTGTAGGGCAGATTTTCTGAACGACCATTTTTAAGAGAATCAAAATAATGTTCCAATAAAAAACATTTTTTATTTGGAATTCATAGCTTTCGTTAACCTTAGGGTGACTTTTCACCAATTCTTATATGAAGTCTACCAGTCCGTCTTCAAAAGAAAATACTTATAATCTATTAAATAAAAAAAAGTGGTACCCTAACTCAAAGTACGAATTTCCATTACAACCAAAATACCTTGTAAAATGAAAACTCATCCCTTGTTAGGTTATTATAATTATTATATTAACCAAGTACACTTATGGTATAATGTTGGAAAATATTGTAATATTGTTGCTATCACTGAAAGGAGAGACAAATGAGAACCGAGTTATACTCACCCATCAATAACTATGTATTCAATACCCTGAAAAAGGAGATAAAAAAAACGTCGGAAATTGAATAAAATTAAATAATACTAGATGAAGGAGGAGGTATCAGCCAAAGATGGAATCACTGGGTTCAATAAAACACCTTTAATAAGACTTTTCGGCCTGAATTTTATTTGGCCATCTTCAGTCAATTACGAGCTATACAAAAATGCCGTACACATATGTGATCGAACCAAGCCTTGTCAAAAATATTTTTTTTTTAGCTTCATGTGAATTTATAACGTGCCTGGACCCAAAAGTTTCAGAATGAAAGTCTGAAACTTCTTATTAAAGGTGTTTTATTGAACTCAGTGATTCCATCTTTGGCTGATACCTCCTCCTACATCTAGTACAGTTTAATCACAGCCACGAGCTCTAACAATATTCTAAGAATAAAATTAAATAATTTATGGACTCCCTTTCATTATAACCTACTTATTTTGCTTACCAGTCCGTCTTTCTAAGAAAATAAATACAATTAAATTAACATATTATTATTATTATTATTATTATTCTTATTGTCCATTTTTAGATTTAGATTGTAAATCAAATTTCATTTCCATGAAAATTAAACTTTAATTTAAATAAGTACCTATGTTTAAATAGAGCAGTCAAAATATAATTTTGTTAAAATATCTCTAAATATATAAATACTAAGCTCACCTGCACGTCCACTGTCAAACAAGCGGCGTTCCATTCCTAAAGCTATTTACTTTAAAATATTTTTTTAACTTGTTCACTTTGCGCCCCCACATCCCCCCAGCTTGTGTAGGGCAACTACTTGCGGCCCCCGCATCACGGAGGAGGCGTGATTTACGCCTCTCACATTAAGGTATTTTTTCTTTTTTTTTCTCTAACATATTTTTCAAACAAAGATATAATTTGTAATAAATATTGTTCTGGGAAATATTCCGGTCATTTTGTATTTTAAATGGACGTATTCTTACAAAACAAAATGTATTTTCGGTCAGTCGCCTAAAAATAGACTTACCATGATATTTTTTTCCCAACCCGGGACAAGAGAGTTTATTCGAAATAAGAAAAAAAAATGAAAGAACAACTTTTATATCATTTTAATAAAAAGATTATATTTAGCAAAGTAGCTATGTATTTATGATCAAAAAAGTTAGTCTTTTTTTGTGAAATAGTTAACAAAGAAAAACAATTAAGTAGTAATGATTTTTAATTACTCGTAACTGAGCTAAACTATTATTATTTATCACTAGCATGAACTTAGGTTAAAAATTCTATGATTTCTAAACTTCCCTATAATCTGAAATGCTAAAACTTTTTTATATGTGTTGAAATTGGTTTAATGATGACAAGATTAATCAATAAATTAAAATATTCATCTATTAATAACTACTATATAATCAATGTTTACCAAAAATTTAAAATCTTCAAAACATTTGGGAATTTTTATGGAGATAGTGAGGAGGGATGGGGAACCAATCGACTTGATTGGGGAATAATGGAATTGAAATAATTATCGGAAAAGAGATTTTTTTATCTAATTAGATTTTCCTCTTATTAAAAACAAGGACTAAAGATGAATAAGGACACTCGATGGTGGAGAAGTAATCTCCGAAATCGAAGCAAAAATACAATGTATACATTAATTAATGTAAAATAATTGGTTTAATAAATTTGGGAATTTTTATGATAAAACATTCAATTTCATTTAAAAATAAGCAATTTTTATAAATTTCGAATTTTAATTAATTATTAATTTAATTTGTTCAAACGATAAAATAAAATAAATACAAATATTTTATAAAAAACAATCTTCAAATGTTTATTAAAATCTCAAACGTTTCGGGAGAGTTTCTCCCTTTTTCAATGGAATTAAAAAATTAACAAAAAAGAGTTTCTTCATGACTAATATATTATATAAATAGACTTAACATGACATATAATTAAAAATAATCCATTCCATTTCGAATTTAATACTCATGTGTCTTTGTTAGAAAATCTAAATTTATTTCATTTGGCAACTTGAACTATCTCATATACAAGATTATATGACTATTATGACCAGGTATTATAATATTTACAAAGAGAAACAAAGAGGTTGTCCTCTGCTTGATGCAAATAAACATATACACATATATCTCAAGATGATATATCTGTATATATATTATTTATTTGTTTGAGACTATAGTTTCGAAGACTTGGTCTTCATCATCAGTCTTTCTTCAATTATAAATGTTTTTCATGGAGTCAATATCATATGGATATTGAAAACTTGGTGTTCTTTTGTCACTGCTGGAGGGCTAGGAACTAATAAAGACACTCTATCCGGGCTCACATTCAAATATAACAATATGTTTCCCTTTCTCCTTTCTTCTTAGAAAGGAGGAATTTTTTCCTTTTTTTCCTTTTTATCTTTTGTTAGCAAACATCTTAAGTAGATTACTATTGGATAGTTCAATTTGATTGTTTAAACAGAGTTCGGAATTTCTATTGAATGACTTCAAAATTTCTAAAGATTCGAGAATTACTTTCAAAAAAAGAAAAATACATTCTAACAGAACGAAATCCATTATGCCCAAGGTTATATGGACTTCCCAAAATACACAAGTCAGAGGAATTAGAAAAAATTCCCATCAGACCCGTCGTTAGTTATATAAACTCATCAATAACGAAACTTGCAAAAAAACTAAACAGCATTTTTCGAGAAAGAACAAAATTCAAAGCTGAACATTCTATTAAAAACTCAATCGAACTTATAGACAAAATTAAAGATATTAAAATTCCTAATAATGCGAAGCTTCTATCCTTAGATATCACGAGCCTTTTCACTAATATACCGCCAAACGAAACAAAACAGTTAGTAGACAAAATTATTTTCAGGTCAGTTGGCCTAAACAACCTGGAAAAAATGGATCTAAGCAGTCTGGTCCACACATGTATCAACCACAATTTCTTTCAATTTGGGACAAAATTTTATGAACAAAGGGAGGGATTATCAATAGGATCTCCATTGTCCCCGTTATTAGCAGAAATATTCTTAAATGATTTTGAAAATAAATTCCTTGACAATGAAAAATATTCAAAAAACATTATATACTATTATCGATACGTAGATGATATAATTTTACTATGGGGGGAACAAATAGACAATTAGACACATTTATAGAATATATAAATAATCTTCATGAGAAAATTAAATTCACAGTAGAGAAAGAAAAAGAGAAAATACTAAATTTTTTAGATTTAAAAATAAACATCTCCGGAAATAAGCACACCTTTGAAATTTATAGAAAACCCACAGCTACTGACATTGTAATACATAAAAATTCTTGTAGACCAATGTCACATAAACACGCAGCCTTCCATTCAATGATACATAGACTAATAAATATACCTTTATCAGAAAAAGCATATTCACAGGAATTAGAGACAATTAAAGAAATCGCGGTAAATAATGGGTACGAAGCAAGCCTTATAGACCAAATGTTAAATAAAAAAATTGAAAAATTAACCCTGGAATCAGTATATTCACAAAAGAATGAAAAAGAAAAAGAAAATCCTAGAATAGTTCTTCGATATTATGGACAAATTTCGGAAAAATTAAAACAAAAAATGAAAAAATTAGGGTTCAAAACAGTATTCAAAACTCCAATTACTCTAGGAAAAGATTTAGGTTCAAATAAAAAAGACAAATTACCAAATATAGAAAAAGAAGGGGTTTATAGTTTGAAATGCAAAGATTGCGAAGCAATATATGTGGGAAAAACCGAGAGAAATCTGAAAATTCGACTAAATGAACACATAAGAGATTATAAAAATAAAAAGTACGAAAATTCTTTTGCAGAACATTTAAATTCAAACAATCACTCCTTCCCAGAAGGTATTAGATTAATAAAAGGAGAAAAGAACCCGAAATTGATTAGCGCAATCGAATCTTTAGAAATTTTGAAGTCATTCAATAGAAATTCCG
The DNA here is from genome assembly GCA_024734495.1 of Forficula auricularia. Lineage (NCBI taxonomy): Eukaryota > Metazoa > Arthropoda > Insecta > Dermaptera > Forficulidae > Forficula > Forficula auricularia. The sequence goes on from JALMQS010000117.1 coordinate 5,211,222, forward strand.
AACTCTGTTTAAACAATCAAATTGAACTATCCAATAGTAATCTACTTAAGATGTTTGCTAACAAAAGATAAAAAGGAAAAAAAGGAAAAAATTCCTCCTTTCTAAGAAGAAAGGAGAAAGGGAAACATATTGTTATATTTGAATGTGAGCCCGGATAGAGTGTCTTTATTAGTTCCTAGCCCTCCAGCAGTGACAAAAGAACACCAAGTTTTCAATATCCATATGATATTGACTCCATGAAAAACATTTATAATTGAAGAAAGACTGATGATGAAGACCAAGTCTTCGAAACTATAGTCTCAAACAAATAAATAATATATATACAGATATATCATCTTGAGATATATGTGTATATGTTTATTTGCATCAAGCAGAGGACAACCTCTTTGTTTCTCTTTGTGAATCAACAACTCTGCTACTCTCGGCAAAACAAAAACTTTTCAATTATAATATTTATTTAATTATTAAGTTGAGTTAAATAAAGACATTTTTTAGATCCCATCTCAAAAATAATTGGTTTAAAAAATTTGAATTCTGAGAATTTAGAAATGATTTGGTAAGTCCCATTTATCATTTAATTAGCCTGGTATTTTTTTCATGTTCTATTTTGTTTATTGGGCCTCCGAGGAGCGGGGCGCCTCTTACAATGACAGATACATAAATTTATTTACAAATAATTTGCCAATTCCGGCTTCAGAACAAATATATTAAAATTCAGAGCGGGTGGATGAGAGAGCAAGGATAATCTTGACTCACAATTGTTTTTTTTTCTTTTACAATAAAATAATTATACGCCACCTGCTCTATATGTTCTTTTGCAGAAAGTATAAAAATTAAGTATAGAATTTTTATTACTAGATCTTATAGAAAAAATGTAAATTCTTTAAAAATGATCAAGAAATACAATTTAGAAAATGTCATATTTAAATGGCTTGATTGAGACTCTGCATTCATAATTTAATCTGAATATGAAGTAGATTTAGTACATTGGTGCGCCTGTATTTATGCAACAAATTTAACTTAGAAGAATGAAAGCTGCGTATGGCTAGGCGAGACCAGTCGTTGATGGAATGCTCTAGCACTAGAGCAGTGGTTCCTAGCCGTAGGAGTATTTACTCCCATGGGGCTAAAATAGCTATATGAAGGGGGTAATCAGACTGATTAATATATGTTGGCGGTAACGTATTCAATTTTTCAGCTAAGGAGCTGGTTGTCTAGATATACCATAGACTTAAAATAATATTGTTTTCTCATACCGTGACAATTTGGAGAGTTTATTCGAAATAAAAAATATCACCTTCTATATGATTTTACAATGAAAAAATGTTATTCAGCAAACTACTTATCATTCATTTTTTTGTGAAGTGGTTAAAAAAGAAAAACAATTAAGGAGTAATGATTTTTAATTAATGAAGTAAGTAACTGAGCTAAACTATTAATATACGAGCTTTTCGTGCATGCCTTCGGCACGCCCTCGATACTCTGCCCTCCGGTCTGGTGACCTGGCGGGCGGCGTTTCGGTCCAAAAATTGTATTCCTCTTAAAAAACCATACTCCAAATGTATACCTGTAAACTCCCGAAAATACATAGTCTCTTAAGTTTTGCCTCATTTTCGTCCTGACACAACTACAGAAATGAGGCTCTTGATATGAATCTGGAAGTATTTTTTTCTATAATCTACAGCATTGTGATATTTTTTGTGTGGAAATAGATTTATTTAAATAAGTGGGATCGTGTGAGGAGGAGTATATTTCATTTTTTTAAAATTCGGGATCGATAATCGATATAAAGATCCAAATATTTAAATGAGATCAGGTGTTGTTTGTATGACAGGCTTCTCGAGTATTGCTATGAGAAACTCTGGCATGCGTGTCTTAAGTCTTTCAACTTTGTAAAAATAAAAAAATAAAAATAACAAAATTTAGATTTTTAAAAAATTATAAAAAAGTGGAAAATTATTAAAAAATAAATAATAACATATAAACAAATAATATATAAAATATAAATCAAATAAGATGTGATTAATTTCTTCTTCTATGCGGAAAGAAAAGCGAATTGAATATTTAATTTTGAGTGGTGAGGGGGGAGGGAGGAATAATTATCAATATATTTAATGTTTCTTAATTTAAAACCAATTGGAGTCTTTCATTTCAAAATTCGAGTTCAAATTACAATCATATTTCAAATTTGCCGACGGCATCAGCTCCCCTGTTGGCAGCATTACGTTAGCGTTGATGCAAATTAATCTGGGCTATTATATATATAATTGTATATCAATATCATGAAATCATGTTAAAATTACTCTCCTCCCAGGCGGCCTTAGTATTAAATTACGCATAAAAATAAATATTTCATCATCGTGTTTTCAAATGTCTGAAACGCAGAGAAAAATATTTTTCAACTATGATTTTTCTCTCTTTGTGTGACTGAATTCTGATACCCACGATAGCCCAAGAACGAAAGTCAAAAGGTTGGTTTGTATCAATACAGAGGATTGATTAGACTGATTTTGGAATATCTGGTTCAAAATTCAGAAAATATTTTTTTTTTTTGAATTATTCTATTGAGATTTCAAGAGGATGTTATATATAGTATATAGCCTTAAATAAACGATTTATATTATTAATAATTACTATCTATCAATATCTAGTGATCGATTCTTGAAAAAGTTTTTACTTTTTCTTTTATTTCTTAATACAGTAGAGTCCCACAAACTCGGCACTCAATAACCCGGCAGTCCAAATAACTCGGCCACACCCTGGCAGGGCGAAAAACCTCTTTTTCATGTGCAGTAAAGACTCTACGCCTTCATAAAGTACGTACTTTTCCTTTGTTTGGTATTTGTGCAGTTTATTCTATGTTGTATACTCAAGGAAACAATACGTACAAGTGCAATACTGTATTTTCTGACTCGTACTTATTCTTTTTAAACCCAATTCTTGATAAGCCGGGATTTTCATAAACTCGGCCACCCTTCAGTCCACATTGGGCCGAGTTTTCGGGACTCTACTGTATTTTTTAATTCACTAAAATTTAGTTCACAATTAACTTTGCCTAGGAAGAACCTAATAATTTTTTTCAAAAAACAGGGACAAAATTGCAAACTGACCGGGACACCTGAACCATACCTTCAAACCGGGACAGTCCCGGACTAAACGAGGTGTATGGTAAGCCTAATTAAAATGTCTCGTTTTTAAAGCATTTTTTTTTTAAATTAGTTCGCCAATTGTCTTTAAAATTATTATCATCTAAAAGTTAAGTATATATTTCCTCCATGATCCCCTTAAGTCCCATCGTACTAGAAGCAAGAAAAATATTTAGGGGTAAAGTTGGAACCAAATGTATTTATAGAGTCTGTTATTGAAAGATTGAAGATTGTAGATAGAATTGGAAGTAGTTTAAGTCTTTAGAAATTATATTGATGAATGAAATAAAATATGCCTTAATTAGATTTGAATCTTCTTTTAATTTAGTTATTCTTTCATTAAAAACTAAATTGAAAAAAGATCATTTTTCTTGAATAACGAAGAGAAGGCATAATCTTTTCTTTATTAATTCTACGTTGAAATTTTTTTCCCCTTCGTTTTTTTTAATAAAAAATAAATATGTTCTATACTTAATAGAAAAAAAATGAAATAAAATATTCATACTTAAGCGGAATAGGTAAACTAATTGATTGTGTGTATAAAGAAAGAAAATAATTTAACCAAAGGGAAAAAATCCATTTAATTTGAGATTACCTTTGTGATGGATGATTGACGGTCAATTGACAGCGATTCAAAGAAGGGGGTGTGGATCAGAGTCATGTAAAATGGACAGACACAAAGCGTTTGTAAAGGTAGAAACAATCTCGGCCTGGCCTATATTGGAAATGGTATGATCCCGCCCCCATCATTGTTTCATGACTCAATCGAAAAAGTAAAGGGTAAATCAAAGAACTAATAAAAAGGGCTTGTCAAATTTTTTCAGTTTCTACATGCGATTTACAAGAGGTTTCACTTTACAAATAAATGATGAAATAAATTAGTTGTGAAGCTCGGTGGGTGTTTTCGAATCTTTTTATTTATTATTAGAATTATCGTAAACGTAAGCAAAAATTATTTTTAAATGAAAAACAAGCAATTTTGTTAGGTGGCTAGCTTGCTATAACAACACAATAAATTTGTCTAAATCATTCGGGTAAATGAACTCATGAGAAATAAAAGATAAAATTGTTCTTATTAAAAGATTGATAATGAAGATCAATCATTCGAACGTTGTACTGCCAAAATATTTGTATTTCCAAAACAAAGAACGGGCAATAATTTAGATATAGTGGCGTTCCTTAATTACGTGAGGCGTTTAGGTAGGAGGAGGTGGTCGAGCCGAATCTCACCCAATCTGACGTGGGGGCTCTGGGGAGGTCTTGGCAATTATCACGTTTTTTTTTTTATGTTGAAGTGCAAATTCATTTATAATGTCCTCTAAATCTAAAATTTTGGCAATTTTTTTTTTCAACATCAATTATACCTAAATCAGATAATCTTCCGTTTAACATGGAATTAGTCAAATAATTCTTTAAACGTCGCAGACAAGAAAATACAAGGTTAAAATTTAGCTTTGCTAGTTATTCGATTTTATACTACAAACCATTTAATTGGATATAAAACTTGCCAAGTTATAAATTTAATATCAAAGAACGTAACAAATTTTCTTTTAAATCAATTGAAGAACGTTGTACATTCCTATAGCTATGGATTTTGGTGCCCGTTTAGATCTTAGCTCTTTTGTTGGCGAAGCCATTTGGACCGAACCTGGCCCCTTTTTCACATTCATATTTTTGGTCAGATATCATTAATTTTTGAAAAGTTTTATCCTTTAATTTATATAAATAATTACATTTAAACGTTTATATTAATAATTATTAAATATTTCTCAAAAAATATCTGTTAAAACTCAGACGGTTTTATAAAAATTTCACCCCATAATTTTGGGCCCCGAAGAAGGGAAAGTTTTGGATTTTCAATTTCCTCTTTTATTAATGTGCCAAGTTTTACCAGTATGTCAAATTTTAGTATTCTGGCTTGATTGTATTTTCACTATATATTAATTAACCCTATAATAAATTTCACCCCTTCACCCCCACGTCCTGAAAAAGGGAAAGTTTCACTTTTTTGATTTTTTCCTTTAATTTTAGCCCAAACGCTACCTACCAATAATGCCAAATTCTAGGATCAGTGGAAGTACTCGAGGTTTTTGAGTCAGTCAGTCATTTAGTCAATGTTAAAAATGGCACTTTTAAGACATTATTAACTCAATAACTATAATAGGTTTATTCATGAAATGTGGTATTCTAAATGTTCTCGTGGGCCTTATTAGACATGCAAAATTTCAAGTGTGTTGGTCAAATAGTTTTTGAGTTATGGGGGAGTCGAAAGGAGCTCGAAATGGTTCGTGTAAATACCGTATACCTACACATGACAAGTGCGCCGCCAGTCTTTTCCGAACTTGACTAGATGGATAATTTATTAAATAAAATATTATGAATAAACTGAATATGTATGTAATATTTATTGAGGATAATAATGACCCTGGTAAATGTATAATTTTAATTATTTTTTTTTCAATAATGAGCATGCGATGATGATAAAAATGCCCTTGTATAATTATAAATATTTCTTTTCAATAAATCATCAACTCGAAAAGTCGAACAAGCGCTTTCGCCAACTCTTTTATCCCTATGACCTCCAGATACTGGTACTCGCTCCCTGCCACCACCTTTCCCGCGACTTATAACCTTCAGCTATTTAAGACCCGTATCCACAGATACCTTCGACCCCCGCCCAACCCATAAAATTCTTTCTTCTTCTTTTCACGATGGAGGGGACAACCCAGGACTTTAGGGGTTGACCTTTTTGGTGTAACTCCTTCTCTCATCATTATCATTAAAAAAAAAAACTCGCGTTCGCCTTAGTCTACAAATTTTGACAAGTTTAGCTGCAAGTTGGCACAGGTTGCCGTGGTCAGGCGTTATCTATGCTTATAAAAGCGCCCTTTCGTTTTTTATTATTTGTCCTTAACTTTACAAATATTTATTTATTTCTTCAAGCCTATATGATTTGCGATAATCAAAATAAAATTAATTTTCTGTTTTATTAAATAAATAAGATGAAAGAAAAATATTTAGGTATATATGTATTAATATATTCTGGCTTGGCTTTTACATACCTAACACACTTTAATAACAATCCTAAATTAAAATAATAAAATTTATGAAATATATTATAATTTCTTCTTACGTCTGTGTTGCATTAAACAACTTTCATAAAAGTTTTAGCTAGAATCAACTTACAAATTGACTTTGAGCCGAAACACACAAACTATGTACCTACGCCTGGCTTAAGTTTTCATGTAAATCTCGCTGGAGATTTTAAACAAGTTTTCTATTGATAAATGCTTCTCAGGCAAAAGATAAAATCACAGAACAAATAAATTAAGATTAAATTACAGAATTCAATTTGTTTTTATTACAATTTTGAGATTATGTTTTCCTTGTAGACTGATGCTGTTGTGAGAATATCCGCCGAAACGTCTCAAAAGTTTTTCATGAAAATAAATTTTTAGAATATAAGGAAATTTTATTTCTTTTTCCTAAGGAAGACATTCCATCTGTTTCCAAGGTTTTCAAGAGCCTCAAAAAACACCATTGCAATTTAAAACATTATACTACCCTATCTAATTATAATTGTTTTTATTAGTTTTGAATACTTGGTACGCTCGGAATGCAGGTGAAGTTAGAACCGTATCAAAGCTTGCACCTAATAAATAATTGGAGGAAAAAGTGAAAACTTTTTCAAAACTCGGTATGCTTTTTTTACCTAAATTATGACATGGCCTTAAAACCTTAGTAAAATTAATGAAAAATTATATTTTCTTCATTTTTGAACCGTAAAAACTAATCAGTTCCACGATGAAAATAAAATAGTTTTGCACAAGAGCAAACTCTCTATCTTTCCGTTCATGAGTTAACAATATTTTTAGTAGCGAATTCAAAACAAAGACTGTCCGGCAGTCAGGCTTCGCCTGAGTCCAGCACGTGCTCAATATTCAAATTTTTTTCCGACTTTCTGCATTTTCATCAACAATTATATTATGTTACTAACTGCGACGCCCGCCTTTCGCGGTCTCTTTGCTATTTGGGGGGCGAAGCCCCTAGACCCAGTGCCCTGCCTTTAATCCCCTCCATTCAACCAACCCTATAAAAATTCCCACTGGACTCTCCCCTCCCCCCAGCTCTGATCAACCTCCGAACCTTACCAGCCCGGGAGAAGGATAAATGATTTTTCTATTGATATGATCGTGTAGGGTGATCAGGATTAGAGAAAAAGGAGAGAGTCTAGGGGGCATGTATAGGGTTGGCGGGTTGGATGAGGGTCCAAAGGGGGGGGGTAGGATAGAGTCGGTGGGACGGAAGGGAATTTGAAGAGGCTAGCAAAATTCCTCCCCCCAATCCCATTTAGGGTCAAAATATCAAAATGTTTTACAACAATCATTTTAAGTTAGAAGACCATGATCCAAATACTAAGTTTTGCAAAAAATACCTACAGCCGTTTTTATGCCGATTCTGAGCAAATTTTGCGCGGACAGACAGAAATGTTGAAGTGGTTTTCTTTCATAACTTTGCTTGAAACGTGTATATCCAAAATTTGGAGCAATTTGGAGCAATGTACAGACAAAATCTTAATTTTATATACATGGATAGGTAAAAGTAAAAATACCTTCTTAAGGGAAAAATTGCTAAAGGATATGTAGAGATGTTTTATAAATGGAATATTAAAAAATGAAGTCTTAAGGGAAAATGTTCCATGATGTGATGATGATGTGTAATGGTGGTTGTTTAGGGTAGATAACAAAAGCAATGTGTTACCAAAAGATAAAGAAAGATGTATTGAGAAAGACAACTGAGGTCTTTAGAAGGCAATTGCATTTTTCCTTTTCAAAGTCTAGTCGATTCGGACTTTTTCGATTCTATGCCATTGAAATACCTACTAATTGTTGAAGAAATCAAATTAAGGAGTAGATATCTGAGTAGCAATGCTGAAGGGTGATCAGTTAATTATTATCACGACCAGATTTAAGCATATTCAGAAAAACAAAAAAATAAATCTTTTAAAAATATACACTTAGAAATAAATTATTTAAAATTAAAACACTAAAATTTTTTATAAAATTTATGGATACTATGTTGACTAAAGGCGTGAAATCAAGGGATGCCCTGCTTCTTCAGAAATATTTAACAGTTCAATATCCGGATAATTAATAATTTTCTAAATCGATTTAATATTTTTTTGTTCAAGTACATAGTTAGCAAATAATAAAATAAATAATATTGCATATTTCATTCGAATCAAGTGATTTTGTTATTATAGACCGAGAGCCACTGAACATTTTGGACGATTATTTCAGAATTCAATTAACATATCTCATACTCTAGTGTGATCAGCACACACCCCGAAAGTGAAATTCTTACTCGCCGAATCCAGTCGTTTTTAGGAGTAAATGACCACTGGAATTATACAAAATATTTTAAAATCAATTCATTTCAGAATCACGAAACGTCACTGATGTTGACCCATTGATCTTTTTTGGAGCATGTAATTGGATTGTAAAAATAGATTTCTTTATTTCTCAGGTTCCAGACAAAAGGAAAATCCAAATCTAGAAGAACCCCAACCCTTTCAGTCGAACTCTAGGAATGACTAATAAGTAGTGGGCATGTGCGTGTTGGATATCTATTCCAAACTTCAAATATTTGAGATATCGAAATTGTTTTTAATTTGTCGTTGATAGGAAAAGAATGAACTTGTCTGTCAAATTTTTTTCATAATTAGATATATGTTCAGCGAGAAATTGGGAAGGGAAATTCCTATGACGCACACACCAGATGCTTTTTTATTTATTTTAAGAAGTGTATATTATTGGTATTTAGATGTACGCAAATATTATCTATCTCTGATCTCTAGAAGTGCATCATACTCATTTGATTATCTCATCTGACCTGGTTATTTTGTTATTTTTGAACTTATGAAGATTATCTAGAAAATAAACCTCGCAATTCATTTCTCAGCTTAATTTTATTGACGCTTTTATCTCTAGGTTAAGCAAAGAGTAAATTAGGTAGTGGGCGCATTCCGCTTAAGTATTTATAAACCAGAGCTTAAATTAGAGAGATAACCAATTGTCAGATTTTTTCCTTATTCTTTGTGATGATACAATAGGTATGTCAGAAAAAAGTATTTTTGTTTTTGAAACTTCATAAGAAAATAATGATGATAATTATTAATTTATAAGGTAAGCCATTTTAGTTTTTATATATTAATCTTGTCTCATGAGTTATTAGTTGTGTCAAATTTTTAATCCGATTGAAATAAAGGAAGAGGGTGTAAATTAGTCATGTCGTAAAATAAATATTTTAATCGTTCATATCTGGTCTTCGGTAAGTCGCAGAGTCTTGAAATTTGAAACTTAAGCTAAATAGAGGCTACAAGAAGTATCACAAGATTTTGGTTAAAATAGAAGTAACGGAAGATGATGTTTACTTACGTAAGAATGTAGCCCCCTGCGTTTCGGAACCATAAATCTCAGAGCTACGAAATTCGAAACTTAAACTTGATATAGGCTAGAAGGGGTACAGCAAGCTTTTGGTTGAAATTGGAACACCGTAAGTAGACATTTATATAAAAGATTTTTCATTTTTGTTCTCAAAAACGGCACTAACGATTTTTTTTTTAAATTGGTGTAAGTACTTATCAAGTGTCATGAGTTATTAGTCGTAAAATAAATATTTTAATCATTTATATATCGTCTTCGGTACGAGCCTTGAAATTTAAAACTTAAGCTATTTAGAGGCAAAAAGTTACCGAGCATCGTTCGGTGCTCCAGGCACTTTATTAAAGCTACATTTAAATTCTAACAACAAATAATTCTATAAGAAAAAATTAGTGTTTGTATTTTCTGCTTTATAGAAATATTTTTATTTATTTAGAGACTATGGTTTCCAGCCTTAATCTTGAATCTATAATTAAATTTTATTAATAATCTTACTTTTGGAAGTTTAGTTCACTGAGCTTTAGTTTTAGTTTCAGTTTTCGCTACTTAGCAATCTAATGAGAATTAATTATTTATACTTAAGAATGATAAAATATTTTTATTGTATTAGATTATATTTTATGCAATTTAAACTTTTATTGAGAATATGACTGGAAAATTTCATTGAAAAATATCGTTTTTTAGTTAAAAAATAAAATAATTAAATGGTTTTTAAAAATTGTCTCTATAGTTATGGTGGAAAATTTTTCTTGGTTTATCATGAAAATGTTCGCTCAGAAAAGTATAGCGGAGAAATGTGAATCAGAAAAAGTACTGACAGTTGTTTCTCGAACATAAATAAAAGGTAGGCCAATTGACCAGTTTAATATTACAGCGAAACGAATTTACCTACATCCAATCGGCTATTTCAACCCATGAGAAATAACAGATAGAAAATTTGTAACCAGCTGTGAAGCCCACCTTTGGCGGGCATCTTGCTGGCCATGGAATGTAGCCCTCTGGATTTCGTAATCCTCCCACCCCCGGTACGCCACTGGTATGTAAAGATCACCCCGCCCCCCCCCCCCCTCCCCATTTGAAATGATTGTTTTTGTTTTTCACAAATTTTTAAATAGTTTTATGTTCTTTCTTCTACATATTTTATTATTATTTTTTCTTTCTCCTCTTGTTTCTTCTCTTTTTTGCATTGGAAAGAGAAAAATAAGGAAGGTTTCTGATATTATTCATACATCTAGAACCTCTCTCAAAATTTAAAAATATTCCACCATAAATTCAGCAAACTGCCGGGAAAGCAGGCTCGACACCTGAGGAGGCGAAATCTTCTGAGATACTATATAATATAAACATATATCTACCAAGATCTAAGCATTAAATTAACCATTTCTTTTTCGTATTAATTTAGATAAAGAAAAATTGTGAGGATAGAAGGTGCTTCAGCATGTTGTTTTTACAATCTTTTAAAAATTCCATTCATTTTTAACCGACTTCAAAAAAGGAGGAGGTTCTCAATTCGACTGATTTTTTTTCTGTGTCTATGTTACCTCATATCTCCGCAAATTGTTAACCGATTTTGATGATTTTTTTGCATTGGGTTCAGTCTAGCTTCCGATTGGTTCCGTTTTTTTTCATTGGTATTGGACCTTTTTTGATATGTTTGTTCAGGCATAACTTCTTTGTTTATGAACCGATTTTAATGATTCTTTTTTTATTGGAAAGAGGGTACTTTAGAGGTGATACCATATTAATTTGGTCAAGTTCTGAAGATATGATCAATGACGAAATAACGTAAATCTCCAATTCTTATGGCCAAATAATCGAAATAATAATAAATAAAATCTTTTATAAAAAAAATCTTAAAACATTCATTTAAAACTCGCAAACGTTTCGGGAGAATTTCTATATTTATTAATTGAATTTTATTATCATTTTCTGATTCATTCGCCCGACGCTTTCTTTTACGAGATGCATGCAAGTTATTATATTAAGTCCCTATTAATAACATCACTAAAAAGAGAAAAATAAAAATAATTTTTATAAAAAAAAAAAAAATCGACTTCAAAAAAATTGAATGAAAGAATTAAAATAATAATAATTTAAAAATCAAATAAAATATTCTAAAAGGTATAAAATAATTATCTTATTTAGTTACAACTAAACGACGAAATATTAACATGAAATTACTTTTTGAAGTCGGTGCCAAACATATACATTTTATGAATCGCACTCGACGGATCTTACTTAGTACGTTTGGCGGGTACGCTCGCTTAAAGGTATAGTTTGTTTGGCACCGACTTCAAAAAGTAATTTCATGTTAATATTTCGTCGTTTAGTTGTAACTAAATAAGAAAATTATTTTTTACCTTTTAGTGTATTTTATTTTATTTTTAAGTTATTATTATTTTATTTGTTCCATTTAGTTTTTTGGAAGTCGGTTTTATTTTTTTTTATAAAAATTATTTTTTCATAATATAAAAATTATAAAACACTCGAATATTTGAAGTAATCTTAAAAATTAAATTATACTTAGGTTTATTTTGTTGAGACTATATGAAAATTCATTAATCAACAGCTAAAATGTCACTTCATGTATTAAAAAAAAAATTGTATAATTTTGCAGAATCAGTATATAAATTTGTAAAATATGAAGAAAATTATTAAAACTGATAAACTTAGAGATTTTGGATTTTTGTGGATTAATGAACCACAGTTTTTTGGGGTTGGCCGAAAACTCCTTTTGGGGGGGGGGGGGGGGGGGTATTTGAACGGGGGTTTTTCATGAATCACTATAACAATTATTTCTTTTTTTGGTTTGAAAATTTTAGGTTATTGAAAATGAATTTATTATAAAAAAGTTGTGAGGGTCCGAATTAGAAAGGGAACATTTATTATTAAAAGAAAATTTTTAATAAAACACTAAAACAAATAAATTTTCAGTTTAAATAAAAAACTTATTCAACTTCTTGCAGATAATAAATTAGTTGAATTTACCTTTCTTTTGGATCTAGCCACTCTTTGATCCCTGCTGTTTTCCGCTTCGCCTGGTATTTGTTTCCCCCAAACGACTATGGCGATCCGTGTATAGGTGTAGATAAGCACTTTGAAAGGCACCACATATTGCAGCACTGTTAGCAAGATTCTGTAAACAGAAACACGCACACTCATATTAAAATAAATGTACAATTTAACCATCAAACTACTAGTACTATACTTAATTACCTCTAGACTCTAATATAAAATACACTTAACGAGAACCAGTTGAAATTGCAAGCAATATCATGACTGGACCTGCAATGTTATTTGAGCATTTTATTTCAAATAAAATGAGTTTCTGTTAAAATCATGCGACAAGTTACATTTAAAATCAATTTAGAACTTAAGTAATCTTGATTACGAATATATTCACCAATTCAAGCGTTTGTCAGTTGTTAATCCATATGACTTGAGTTCGCTTCTCAGTTATGGATGGGATTCACAACGAGCTATCACATTAATATTAGGAATCCCGAAAATTATTTGATTGACTAGAAATGTATCATCTAATTTTATAGATACTAACACTGCATGTGTTTTGATGAGATAAAATTAATAGATAATAATTAGAGACCGGATTTCTATGCATTGCATATTTTGTTTGCCGCCACATACGACCCAGGGGATCAATTATCTATCCGAATCATGCATCTAGGATACTGTGGGTTAAATTTTATACTGCATATTTTTGCATATTTGAGTAATATTGCATAAAATTGCATATTTGAAGAATGTTGCATAAAATTGCATATTTGAAGGATTTTTTCTCAAATATTGCCTATTTCACGACAAATACAGATTTTTTAAAAGTAAATTTTCGGTGAAAGAATGAAAAATAAAGAAATATATATATATATATATATATATAGTATATATATTATTCCCATTTGTATCAGTACATATATTAATACATATATTATTAAGCTTGGCTGCCTTCCATTACATTCAATTATTATTATTATTATTATTTTATTTTTTTAATTATTAATTAATTAAGAAAAGGAGGAAAAAATTGTTTTTCTATGCCTCTGTTAAGGAAAAACAAGTTTTAAACCCTGCTTTGGAGAGAGGAAGGAAGCATTTTATTTGTTTCCTTCATTGACCCCTTGAAACCCTGAAGAAGGAGGGAAGAATCCTCCGAAACGTCGGTTTGAAGGGAAAGGAGGAGGGATTCCAATAAATTACACCTTATTTGATATGTGTTAATTTTTTCTTTCCTCACTACCCCTGGACTGCATTCGATTACATTGAATTATTATTATTATTTTATTTTTTTAATTAAATAAGAGTTTATCAAATTTTCTACCTGTTCACGACCCCCGACCCATGAAAACTGTGTTGCTAGCATACCACGATCCACAATAGACCCACGGAACGTGGGCTGGCCGTGGAATGAGTTTAATATGCACCACTCCGCCTCAAACCTTTTTCTGCAAAATGGCCGACGAGTGGGTTTTTGCATGGGCTAGGCATGGGCTGGGTTCAATTTGCGCCGGGCCTTATAGTCATTCTCCTCATCAGGTTCTAATGAAAGAATCAGCACATTTATTGAATAATAAGAAAGTAAAAACTTTAATAAAGGTATAAAATAGACTCACCCTATTATTCTCTATATAAATACTTCTGAATAAAAAAATAAAATCTTAATTTTTGAGCAAGTTTCAAGAGTGAAATGCACTTCTCTCATTTTCGTCTGTAAAAATTCTTATACGTTGTTGTTTTTATAATTTTTTAATCATATCTACTCATTAGCACATTAAAGATTAAAAAAAGAAAATCCCAAAATATTAATTTTTGAGTAAGTTATGGGGGTTTGAAATGGACCAAAAAGTGAGAAAAAATTGAAAATGTCGACGTATTCCAAACAATTGTGATATGATAGAAATTTTTAGATGCTAATTTCTACTGAATTTGGTTGTAGAAAGCAGAATTTTATTCAATAATACAAACAAGTTTTTAAAAGCGTGTAATTCGAGGTTTAATTTTTTTTTCACTTCTACGGTAGCAATTAATTAAAGAATAAATTTTAGCTGCTGGCTCGGAGTTAAAGGTACCCCATTAAGAATTCACTCAATTCAAGCATCATAATAAGTAAAAATGTGTCCAATTCCAGAAACTTTTCGCGCAGCCTGTATACTAAAAATTTGTAAGTACTTGGACACGTTTTTATAACCCCGCCTGGATCGAAAATGATCCTCCTCCTTTTATAGAGTAAAAAATAGCTTTGCATTTGTATGAAATTTGGTAAATAGTTTGACGCCAGATGGTCAACAAGTTCTCACTCTCTCTAACAAAAAGTATAAAAAACTCGATTGTACGTTTTTTATAAAACAGTTGACACAAGCAGCTAAAACCGAATCATTAATGATAAACAAGAAACGTATCAATATTTCATTTGCACTTGTATTCTTGTATACAGATGAATTTCTCCGAACAATGAGGTTTTGTTCCAATCGCGTTTTCCTTCAAGATTCAGGAATTGGAATCTCTATATTTAATTTTTCAACAAACATCTAGCTTTAATCTATTTTCAATCATGATGATTCGAACTTTAGTAAGTGAAGATTAATCTTCTTTAAATTTGTTTTATTTTCTAATTTTCAGAAATCATGTAATTATTTTAAAATCTAACATTTTTAACGAACTAGTCATGTTAAATCTATAAATCTGTCTATCGGAATGTCTAAATGTAAAGAAAAATAATTAAAAAACATTGGAGATGCTATATATAAGTTCTTATATAAAACAGATAACTATGACTCTATTTTTTCAGTTCACTTCGAAAAATTTTGTTTGTCTATTTCTCAATTAAGTTCGGAATTTCCAAGAAAATCACAAGAGTTTGTCATCTATTAGATCTGAAATATTATAGAATGTAATATTTTTTATTATATGTCAGAAGGGTTGTTTTTACTCTTTCAGAAATCGAACTCGAGTGCCGAAATTAGCAAGCCGTGCCAATTCACTTCCTTGCGTTGGCACTTGGGTTTGATTGGACAACTTCTTGTGGTTTTCTCAGAAATTTTAAAATCTATATCCATAGGCAAAACTTTTGCGTTCGGAATTCTTGTACAAGGTTTAATTCATGTCACAAATGTTCTTTAAAGTCATCAATAGTTTTTATATTTTTCTTCGATTGCTTGCTCTCGTGAGCACCTTTGGAACACAATTTTTGAGAAGATTTTTCGATTTTGAACGGCATCGATGACACAAGATTTATTGAGAGAACCAAGCATGTAGCCCAGAAAGGGAGGTGATGTGCCATGGGACTGTGCCCCTAATGAACCTACTTAACTATAATATTCTACGTTTTTTTCTCATTAACTATCATTAGCGTTATTGTATTTAATGTGTGGCCCAAAAAAACTTGTATTCTTCTAATGTGACCAATGGAAGCTAAAAGGTTGAACACCTCCTAGATGTAAATCCAAAATATCATAAAAAAATTGAATCCTTTTTTTTATCTCTTTAACAGTGTACTATATTTTCGGAAGTGAAATTTATTTGGTTGATTATTTAAGAAATGCCCAGAGGGGATTTAGTACATATTTCTCTCACTGGCCCTAGCGTGATCCCTTTGTTTAATATTTTAAAATAAAAGGATATAGTAAAAACGTTTTCAAGTGTCGGGATGCTGGCCAGTTAAAGCAACAGTAGTTCCTTTTCAAAATTTTTGTAAGTAGTTTAGTGAAGTTCAATTGAATATTCTCTCTCTATAACGAGTATCATTTTGATCCAAGAGCGAAAAGCAAAAGGTCATTCTTAGAATAATAGAAATTAAAAAAATTAATCTCTAATAGTCTGGAACAGATCTGGACTTGTATTTGGCATTCTTGAATTGTTTTTTTTTTCTAAAAATACATAGAGATTATATTTCTATCCGCTGGCTTTATAGTCATTTTCCTCAATCAGATTCTAATGAAAGAATCCGCACAATTATCGACTAAAAAGAAAGTAAAAACTTTTTTAAGAGTCGGTACGCTAGATTACGCCCTAGTATTTAATAAAAAACTGAATTATAAATTGTTTATTTGTGCCTATTAAATTACGAGTACATATATCTCAATATTTAAAAATTTTCAAAAATGATGGTTTCTCCATTTTTGAACCGCACATTCTAAAGCTAGGCAATCCAAAATCTAATCAGTTTTTCGTATTGAAAATACTATCTTTTTTTTTAAGCTATTGCATAGCTTTTATCGCGGGCTTTGAGCGCGGCGACCGAATCGAGAAATTCCGTAACGAAAATAACCTAACAATCCCTCCAAGCAGCCAGCCGAAAGCCAGCGGAGTCGCCCGACTCTTGGCGGAGAGGCGGCTCGAGCGGGGGGATGTCCCTCCCCGCAGCCGCCACCACTCCTAACGAGACTCGAGCGACTCGACGGACAGCCGACCGGCGGATTTAAGAGGTGGGGAGGGGGCTTTCAAAGGATCTCATTATGGAGGGGATTTTGAAATTAAAGGGGGGTTTCTTTTACAAAATTATAATTTATTAATTATCTTATTTTTTTACAATACATTTAAATTATAAAATACAATTAAACTATAATAGTAAATAATATAAAAGAATAATAAATAATTTTCTGGAGACGAACAGTGGACAGCCGGTACATCTTTAAAAAAAAAAAATATATTTTAAATTGCATTTGAAAGTAAAAAACGCAAAATATAGAATATTTATTTTTTTATTAACATTTATTTTAAATTTTTTTCAGACGGACATGAGACAACACCGTGGGATTATTATTATTATTATTTGTATTTCCCATGCATTATGCTATTCAAATAAATAGGATTAAACAAAAATAATTATTAAGCTATTGCATATTAAGCTATTGCATAGCTTTTATCGCAGGCTTTGAGCGCGGCGACCGAATCAAGAAATTCAGTAACGAAAATAAACCTAACACCCCCCCCCTCCGACCGGCACAGCGGTGCGGCGTTGAAAGCCGTCCATCGTCTAACGTCGTTTCAGTTCGGCAGACTTCGGCACGGTGTTTGTGTGCGTGCGACTAGAATTATGCGTGTAGACTGTACGAAGCTCGCACGGATCGAGACGAGCTGTTCCGAAATCGGACGAATACGTAAGCAGCTGTTTGTGAAAAAATATTGCATAAATATTATAATTGCATAAGTTGATAAAAAATGCTATGCAATAGCTTTACCGCGGCAGTCCCCGAGTGCCACACATCTATTTTTATTTATTTATTGTCACCGGGAACAAAGCCCATTTAGACAGTACATCAGTAAATGTTAGTAGGGTTAGTGAGGGAGCCTAGTTTTAGCCGGTAGAAATCTTATATGCTAGCCAGGATCTAAACCCGGTGTTCCGCTCCAACATCGTCATCATCGATGACGAAGCGGGGCCAGCGCGTTAGCCAACTCGGCTAACCCGACTACCTAACAAGCATTTCACTCAATAAGAAACTTTCTAAGACTTTTTTCTTGAGTTAACGTAGGTATCGGTATCCGACACACGTGTATTCATACAGAAAAATCATGATGGAAAATTATTTCCTTCGCCTTTCAAGCATATTTAAGCACAATGAGCAAACATTTTTTTTGCGTGAGTTTACTACTAGGGCCTGTCAGACAGGCTTACAGTGTACAGAGTAGTAAAATATTTCAAAAAATAATTACTTATGAACATTTTAAAATGATTCATAAGTTTTCTGTATTTGATTCGATCGCAAATCGAATTCGGGTGATTTTTGTCAGATATTAATTAAGTGAAAATAATATCCGAATTTATATATTTCTAACTTGAAATAATGAAGTTAAATAATTTTATAATTTTCTCATTAATATATCAAGGAATAAACAACACATTAATTGTTTTTGATCGCGTTTTTAAACAAGATATATATATATATATATATATCGAGAGACTACTGCTGGTTGAGGCTATTGGAGTCTGCTGAAATCTTAAGTCTGGACCAAGAGAGAATGAAGAAGAAGTGATCCATCTAGCTATGATCCAGCATCATTTCGCGTTTAGCCCGCATGACGCTTTTTATATCAAACACTGATATGGATCACCAAATGGATTTGTAATCTGAGATGTTATATATTCAATTAATTATTCTTTGATATATTAATGAGAAAATTATAAAATTATTTTAAAATGAGTCTAATAATTTTGTAATTTAGATATTTTACTCTAAAAGAGCCAGAATTATAAAATATATTTTATTAAAAATAAAAAAAGAGAAAAAAACTAACTAGTTTTTATTTCAGGTATCTACATTTATGGGATGCAATCAAAAATTAATAGAAATTTGTCAATTCTGGGAATCAATGAAAAAAGTCCAGATTGACACCATCAATCATATTTTAATTAAAACAATTCCCATGTTGACTATCCTAATCAAATATTTTTTTTATTTTTTTTTTATTTATGTCAGTTGGGAGGATGGATTCGCTATTTCATAAAATGTAATTATTAATGCTAAATAACTCGAAGAAATGTCACCCCTATCGTAATTTTTGCCAGTTGAATGAGTAAATATGGATTAAGAGTTAATATTAAAATGTCTTTCTTGCAGAGAAAGCAAGATTTTGATTTTGAAAAACTTATCTAATATTTTGTCGTATCTGAGCATACCTGCTGAATATCACCACTCTAGGTAAGTATATATATATATATTAGGGTGGGTCGAAAAACTCCATTATTTTTTTTTACAAGTGACACCGAAAAATGGGTTGCTAGTCACCTTAAAAAAATTATTTCTAAATATGAGCTCTTAATTTTAATAAGAAGATCCTCCGCAACGCAGTTTCTTATTTTTTTCTCAGTCCAATAGACAAAAAATCATACCTCATCATTAATTGATTGTACAGAAAAATGTTCTTAAAGAATTTCGTAGGAAATTTAATGCTCTACAAAAAAGGTATCTTATATTTTTTCCGTAAACCTCACTATTTGAAAGAAATTGAAGATTTAAGATTGATTATTTTAAGACAAATTTCATTTTTGTTTATGAATTTTATAACTCAACAATAAATGGCTATTATAAAATTCACAATACAAATTTTTATAGGAAATTAACTGTTTTATAAAAAGGGTGTCTTATGTTTTGGCGATTAAATTAAGTGTTCAAAAGATATTCATCATCAAACTTTCATGTGTAAAGATTTTAAGAGTTTTTGATTAGATACCCGAAAAATTTCAATTTCAACATTTTTCTGTACAATCAATTAATGATGAGGTATGATTTTTTGTCTATTGGACAGAAAAAAATAAGAAACTGCGATGCGGAGGATCTTCCTAATAAAATTAAGAGCTCATATTTAGAAAGAATTTTTTTAAGGTGTCTAGCAACCCATTTTTCCGTGTCACTTGTAAAAAAAAATAATGGAGTTTTTTGACCCACCCTAATATATATATATATATATATAATTATTATTTGAGACAAACAGAGGATCCCTCTTTGATTTGATCTTAGAAATTATTCCTTTTGGACTTAAGGATGAGAGAAACAAATTAGGCAATGAACTTTTAAAGAATCTGAATAATGAATTAAATTGGTTGGTGAGAATCAAAGAATATTAAAGCATCCTAGAGAAGTCAACAAGTTAAAGAAAATAACGAATTTTTACTTAATACTTAATTTAACCGCAAAGGCTTGGTGATTAATGAAATCGTATTTCTTGTGAAAGAGGCTTAAAGGACAGACTTAATTTCTTTGAAACAGAGCACACTCACACATACAGACATGAAACGGGAGAAAAACTCCAATCCCTTTGTTTCGGAAGATGTCACATTAAGTCTTATCGAAATCGAAAATATATCTAATATGATGCTGAGTTGCCATGCCTCTTGTCTCTTTTAACATAGGTTTCAAAATAAATAAATAAAGTTGAGATAGATGTGAAAACAAATAAATAGGTAGATATATATAAAAATAAAATAAGGTTTTCGGTCTATAGCGGTGAAAAGGAAGAGTATATTATTAATAACAATTTCAGAGGACAATATATCGATCCTAGTTTAACACAAAAAATATCCGTCGAGGGGAGATCATGGTCTCCAAGTTGGACATTTAATCGAGATTTCAAAATAGGTAATTGTAAACCACCACTTTGTATAGCAACAAAATCTTCTAAAGATATTCCCATTAAATTAATAGCCTGAATTTTAAAAATTTATATAATATTTTGTAATTTATTACTGCTCATATGAGGCGAATTGCCGCAGAGGATCAATTTAAATTATATTAAATAATAATGGACACCTTGGAAACACTCAGACAGACAGACAACCTGGAATTTCGTTGAGGGATTTCCTTTCATAATTTTTCTTGAAAAGTGTACAGCCAAACTTTGGGGAGATCCGGAGCGATGTAGATGTACAGATAAAACCTTAATTATTTATTTATTATTATTAGACGTACTGATGTCATTTTACAGTATAAGTATTAAAAAAAAATAAATCAAATATACTAGTAAATCCAATCTAATAATAAAAAACAGAAAAAATATAAAAAGTATAAAGAATATAAAAATATCTAGTGTTTTAAAATAAGAGTCATATTTATAATAAAGATTATTAATCGAGAAATTGCAGCTTTCTGATATGGTCCAATTTGGTGGTAAATATGTCGATTTTGTGTTGTTCCAATAGATTGCCATTTCTGTGTGGTCTATATAGATAATGAATATATTGCAGTAAAAACCCGTTTTTAGTAAGAATAGGTTCTAGTTAAAACGCGTTTTACTGAATACCTTTGTGACAACTAGAATTTACTGATGTGGGTTGAGTTTGGTTCAAAGGTCTAGAACTTAATTTTTGACCTTCCCCTCATTTTGGATGTTTATTTTCAAAGAATTTTAACGAAAATGTTAAAAATTACATCCTCTACAATTTTCCTTCTAATTTTTGACATTTTTGTTTAAAAAATTTTGAAATAAACACCCAAAATGAGGCGGAAGGTCAAAAATGAAGATTCTAGACCTTTGATCCAAATTTAACCAACATCAGTAAACTCTAGTCTCTAGTTGATACAAAGGTATTCAGTAAAACGCGCTTTAACTAGTATGAACCAGTTCTTACTAAAAAACGGGTTTTTACTGCAACATATATAACAAATATGTGAATTGCCTACACATTAGGTAAGTAACATGAGCCCTATATATTAAATGTTTCCAGATTAAAATAATCTAAGAAATAATATCCTTGTGATTGCCTTGCAATATATTTAACTGTTAGAACAATTAACTGGATTAGAAGACAAGATCTTTATTATGTCATTTATATAGATTAGGAAAAACGATATGGAGAAATGACCGCACCATGACGGATAGATTGCCCAAAAACCTTCTCTTTAAAGAGATAAACTTATTCAATATAAATTTTATTGAATCCCTGAGGACGTCAAATGAATAGCCTGAATACTATATTATCTATGTATGATATTATGTAGGTGTTTGCTGTTAAAAAAAGTTTATTTAATCGATCAACTCAATAGGTATGTATTCCGAAACGAGTCGGCTAAAACAAAATATTGACGTAATATTTGAAGTACACTTGACTCTTAAAAATACAATTGATTTCTATGGAAATGATATTTTCTAAAAATAAATTTGAAAAATAAATTATTTAATAAACCTGTATGTATACTGAATTGAATAATATTTGAATTGAATCATTTTTTTTTGAGTTTGAAGAAAATTCGTCTATTTTGGGTCTAAATTTTAATTGATAATTTCAAGCTATTTTTCATGGAATTCACGAAACCAATTTACTCAAATGATTTCAAAGTGTTTATTTTGGAACGTTTTGCTTTACTTTGATCCTTCTTATGGCTCAAAAACAATAATTTAAAACCTCTTGTAGAAAATTAAACAAGTCTTGCGATGGTTAATTTATTCTTTAAATATTTTATACTTGAAAAATAAATTGGATATATACCTAAGATAGAAGAATGATTACACAAATGCAATATACAGCGTCTTCTCGACTTTCAGCGAGTTCCGTGTCGAATGACAGGTCGTAACTCAATCTACTCGTATATCGGACATATTTTTCAACACTGATTTCATTCAAACGGGTCTTAAAAATATAAAAAACAAAAATTCAAAGTAGGTATAGTATGGTGGAGTGAAAACCAAAACATTTTGAATTTTGATTTGCCTGACATCTTAATAGTTGATTATGGGGCTCAAAACTATTCTCTAAAAATTTTGAGCCGAAATTCAAATGTCTTGAGGCTGCACATCATATTTAAAACTTTAACCATATTGTGTACAGTAGGGTTTTTTTTTGTTTTTTGTTTTTTAATGCAATAGAATGCAAGAAGGAGTGTACCAGTAGAGATGCAGCCCCTATGGATCTCGAAAGACCCTTGCATTACCGAAGAGAAGGGAAAGTTGATTAAGTGAGAGGGTGTAGACGTAGGTGTCTATGCACTCCGGTTTTGAAGGTTTGAAGATTATAGGTGCTGGGAAAGATAGAGGCTGGGAGAGAGTTCCAGTTCCTTGAAGTCATGGGGATATATGTATTGGCGAATGAAGTGGCGTAGTGGGGTGGTACGGGGTGAGGGTCCAAGGTGGGTGGGGTGAGGGATGAAGTGTTGGGGTGGTGGTTTGGGGGTGGGGGGTGGGCATGGGTGCATGGTGCGGGGGGTAGGGGTGCTGGGTGGGTTTCGGGGGGTGTGGTGGGTGGGAGTGTAGTGTGAGTTTGGTGGGTTGGGGTCCAGGGGGCGTACCACCTGGCTAGCAAGAGGGCCGCCGAAGCCTTGCAGCTAGTTTAATATAAAATGAAAAATTATATTAATATGATTTATTTATGATGTTGTGTCGGTATACAGTATAAGTTTAACCAACTTGTAAATCCACCAATGTGGAAAATAGGTTTGGAAAAAAAATTAGAAATTACGTTTATCCTTTGTCTCTGTCTCTAACAGAACGGATTTTGATTATACTCGTATAATTCAAAGAATAATCCGGATAACAATAAATGAAATTGTCCTCTCATAATAATCATACTTATTATGACTGGAGCAACTTTTCTTTAGTAAAGCTAAGCGGATTTAAATAAAAATAAAAATATGAGAAAAAGAGGTTAATAAACAAAGTACTTTTGAAAAAACCTGAGAATCAACAGAATCAACCCCCGGAGGGTGGGGGGGGGGGTTAAATTCTGTGCACCTCCAACCATTTTTAACCGACTTCAAAAAAGGAGGAGATTTTTAATTCAACTGATTTTTTTTTTTTTTTTTTTGTGTATATGTTACCTTATATCTTCGCCAATTGTCAACGGATTTTGATGATTTTTTTGCATTGGGTTCAGTCTAGTTTCCGATTGGTCACGTTTTTTTTAATTGGTATTGGGCCTTTTTTGATATGTTTGTTCAGGCATAACTTCTTTGTTTAAGAACCGATTTTAATGATTCTTTTTTTATTGGAAAGAGGGTACCTTAGGGGTGGTACCATATTAATTTGGTCCAGTTCTGAAGATATGATCAATGAGGAAATAACGTAAATTTCCAATTCTTATGACCAAATAATCGAAATTATAATAAACAAAATATTAAAACATTCATTTAAAACCCTCAAACGTTTCGAGAGAATTTTTATATTTCTGAATTGAATTTTAATATCATTTTCTGGTTCATTCGCCTGACGCTTTCCCTTACGAGAAGTATGCAAGGTATTATATTAAGTCACTATTATAATAATAACATCACTAAAGAGAGAAAAATAAAAATAATTTTTATGAAAAAAAATAAAACCGACTTCAAAAAAATAAATGCAACAAATAAAATAATAATAACTTAAAAATAAAATAAAATGCTCTAAAATGTATAAAATAATTTTCTTATTTAGTTACAAAATAAGCGACGAAAT
This sequence comes from Forficula auricularia, assembly GCA_024734495.1. Taxonomy (NCBI): domain Eukaryota; kingdom Metazoa; phylum Arthropoda; class Insecta; order Dermaptera; family Forficulidae; genus Forficula; species Forficula auricularia. Next base: position 5,235,688 of record JALMQS010000117.1, read on the forward strand.
ATTAACATGAAATTACTTTTTGAAGTCGGTGCCAAACAAACTATATAAGCGACCGCCAAACGTACAAGATCTGTCGAGTGCGATTCATAAAATGTATATGTTTGCCACCGACTTCAAAAAGTAATTTCATTTTAATATTTCGTCGTTTAGTTGTAACTAAATAAGATAATTATTTTATACCTTTTAGTGCATTTTATTTGATTTTTAAGTTATTATTATTTTAATTGTTGTATTTAATTTTTACTTTATTTTGAAGTCGGTTTTATTTTTTTTTTTTTATATTGGTTGTTTGGGTTGATTTTCAGGTTTGGAGAAGTGAACATTGTACCTAACGATCATCATGAGTCTTCCAGTCATTTTTTAATAATAATGATATTATCGTTATAAATGTTTATATCTCTTTTAATGTTATCTAAATATCGTATTTTTACACATTATATTACTATATATTCGATTTGATCTCTTTTCAATTTTCTCTTAACTTTTAATTTATTAGGTTCTTTTAATGAGCTCATTTGGATTATTATATAATTTCGAATTTATTCCCTTTCTTTTATCTAGGACAGGGGTGTCCAAACTTTTGGCTTACACGGGCCACATATGAAGGAAAACATTTTCCTGGGCCGCAGATAAAATATACTAATTCTACCTATTTTGTTGATCAAAAAAGATAGTTTTTTTTTTTGTTTTGTTTTTTGACTTTTCGGCCTTTTTAGCCATAAACCAATTTACGATACTAATTTTTTTTTTTTTAATTTGTCTCTACCCCGGGGTCAGGTTTTAGCCGGATGTCTCGAGTCGGATTCGAATCCGGGTCCACTTGGTTAGCAAGGTGACATACTATCCCCTAGCCTACCCGACCCCAAATAAGATAGTTGATAATATTTAAAAAAATATATAATAATAAAGCGGTTTGTTCTACAGCATGCGCCGTTTCCCGCATCCAACACGCCAATTCTCTCTATCCAGAATGTCTTGCTCTTGTAGTTGCCTACTGGTCATTGCCTCATCTACTCCCTGCTTCCACGTTCGTCTCGGTCTCCCTCTTCTCCTCCGTCTTTCCGTGGGCATCCAGGTCCATATTTTATGAGGCCACCTATCTTCCGGCATTCTTTTGAGGTGTCCATACCATATTAATCTCTTCCTTTCTATTCTATCTATTATGTCGTTTTCCATTTTCATTTTGTCCCTTATAGTTGTATTTGGGATATGCTCCAATCTCGACACTCTGCAACTCCTTCTCATCGCATCCATTTCGAGCGCTTGTAATTTCTTTTCGTTTTTTTTATTCATGTCCCATGTTTCTGAATTTTATAGGGCTATGCCTTCTACTATGGACCGATATATATATTTTTTGTGTCCTGTTGGATCCCTTTGCTCCACCAGACCCCATTCAGTTGCCCAATAGCTCTTCGACCTTGACAGATTTTATTTTTAATATCCCTCTCACAGTTTGGCTCCTCGCTAAAGACAGATCCCAAATATCTAAATTCCTTACAGTTTTTTATCACTTTTCCATTGATATCCAGATTTTCCCCCTCTGTCCCGACCGTCAGGTATTCTGTTTTTTCAAAGTTTATTTCCAGTCCCCATCTATTATATTCCTCTTCCAGTTTACGGGTCATGTAGCTTACGTCATCTATATCTGCTTCAATAACAACTTGGTATTCCGCAAATAATAGTGTTTAGAGGTACGACTCGTCAATTTGTAGTCCCATTGATCCACATTTTTTTGTCCATTCTTGCAGGGCATATGAGACATATATTCGAAATAGAGTAGGAGACAGACAACATCCTTGCAGTAGACCTTTATTTGTTTGAAACTCATCCTTTATTTTAACTGCTGATCTATTTTTTATATATAGATGTTTAACCACGTCGATATAGCGCCTATTGATTGTTGTTGTCTCCAGTACTTTTATCATATTTTGTCTTGGAACACTATCGTAGGCTTTCTGTAGATCAACAAAAATGAGGTGGGTTTCTAGGTTTCTTGCATGTCGTTTTTCAATGAGGTTTCGTAGACAAAATATGTTATCCGTGCATGATCTTCCAGCTCTAAAGCTGGTCTGTTCTTCAAAAAAAAAATATGTATATAAAAAATATAATCATGAAAAATATTACAGTCATGCAAAAAATGTATTCATATATAATCAAGAAACGTTTTCAGGTAAAAGGCTAAAATTTGGTGCATTGTAAGATATTTGCGTACCAATTTTTAGCTCATTAACTAAAAACCTTTCAAGATTGGCATTTTGTATACTCAGGAAAGGTTTTCAGGTAAAAGCAAATGAAAATAACATGTATCTTATAAATCGAAATTTATTTTTTACCTATTTGATATTTTATCATCAGAGAAAATAAATAATTCGAAATATTCGAGAAAACATTTTTTTCCAAACTAATCCGCCAACACGACTCAACTTGTCCATGCGTGTCTGGACTCTTTTGAAATAGTCTCGAATTTTTATCATTAAAAAATCTATTAAATATTTGTAATAGGAAATAAACAAAACGGGCAATTCTAGAGCAATTGGTTACTAATACTATCTAATGCAGGCCTGGCCAACCTGATTTGCACCGCGTGCCGATTGACGACTTTAAAATTTCTAAGGGCCGCACATAATAAATAAGAATAATTACAATTTTTTTCAATATTTTTTTTTTCGAAATCTACCTTTACAACGAATTTGGTACTTATCAATTTTTATTGTAAGTTATTAATATTAATTTGAATGTAGCGATGCACTGAAAATGTTCATTCAATCAGTGTAAATGTGGACAAAAACAATACTACAACCAGATATGAAATGAAAACATGAAAACACATATTGATCCAACAACAAAATATATTTGTATCGTGAAATAAACATAAAATATCAAAATTATTAGTTAAGTCGCATAAACCAAACAATATTTCAAATTTTATTAAAAAAAAAAAATTGAATGGCTTTTTCTATTTGCGATTCTTTTCGCTTACTTAATTTTTCTAAAACTATATCATTAGTTGAAATTTACTATTATTATTTAATATGTTATTCTTCATGTAATTATAGAAAACCTTAATTCTTTTATTGGCTTTATTGCGATTTAAAATATATTTTAAAATACGCGATAATAAACAATTTGTCAAATATGACCACGGGCCGCAAGTAAGTCCATCGAAGGCCATGCAGCCGCGGGGTGATCCGCGATTGGAAGTAGGTGTACACCTCTTTTCTAAGTATTTTGGAAGTACTTGGAAATATTTGGAAGTGCTTGGAAATATTTGGAAGTACTTGGAAATATCTGAAAGTAATTGGGAATATTTGGAAATACTTGGGAATATCTGGAAGTACTTGGGAATATTTGGAAGTACTTGGGAATATTTGGAAGTACTTGGAAATATTTGGAAGTACTTGGGAATATTTGGAAGTGCTTGGAAATATTTGGAAGTGCTTGGAAATATTTGGAAGTACTTGGGAATATTTGGAAGTACTTGGGAATATTTGGAAGTGCTTGGAAATATTTGAAAGTGCTTGGAAATATTTGGAAGTATTTGGAAATATTTGGAATTACTTGGAAATATTTGGAAGTAGGTACTTGGAAATATTTTGGAAGTACAGGTGGAAGTAGGTGTACAGCATATTAGGTCGCGGTTCACCTCGGTCAATCCTGTTCTAGGTCAGTGTGTCTTTATTAGAAAGTACATATTTCAATAGAATAAAAGTTTTCACTTTTGTCGCGCATGGATTCCACGGACAGATATTTTTTAATTTGGGCACTGCTTCGAAAATGTTTTTTAGGGATATGCCGGGCGTCAACCTGATAACACAAGACTTGGTCGAGAATTTACTAACAAACCAGTGTATCCTTCTAAGGGCCGGTTGTATGTCGCACACTAAATGTTTTTTTACAAGTGACAAAGGGTAGATGGTAAATGGAGGGACTGGGATGGGCAATCGGATGACAGGCACTGAAAGTCTGATTGGCCATCCCCTCCATTTACCATCTACCCTTTGTCACTTGTAAAAAACATTTACTTTGCGACATACAACCGGTCCTAAGTTAATTTTAATTAATTTAAAAGGCGAATAGTCTAAATAATGCCAATTCGCCTGACTAATTGAATAAATAAAATTTAAATTGTTATAAGATACGAGATTGATATGTTTAAATAAATAAGGAAAGAGAAAACAGGCTAAATGATAGTTATTCAAATATTTAAATTATGTATAATTTTAGAAAATCCGATATAAACTGAAACTACTGTAAAACATTTCACTGCCCACGGTTATTTACTATTTATTTCTAAAAATTGACAGGCATCACGAATCTTCTTTTACAAATTCTCCATTTAGCGAAAAGTAGTAAAAAGGCAGCAATTAATGAAAATTGAACAACGGCTTTAATGTTAGTTCTAAATTAAATTCGCACCAAAATACGAAAAAACCTACTTTCAAAAGAGACAAGAGAGGAAGGGAGAGACATTTATTATATCGATTGAATTTATTCTGGAGCGGCCAAAAACGAAGGTGAGAAGAGGATTTCTCTTGAGACCAAAGAATAATATATCGACCGAGATATGGGTACCAAGTTCAGGGAAATAAAGATTCTTCGTCAAATATATGAATTTTTCATTTACGAAAAAAAACTTAGCCAGACATTTGGAATGATTCACTAACAATAAGACTTTGAATTTTTCTACTTCGTGATGTCGAATACAAATCGGATGGATGAAATTTCATAAACAAAAGTATGAATATGAGAAAAATAAATTGGCACGTTCTGATGTGGCCATCCACTTGACTTTACTATACACCCTGGCTGGCCCTCTCTTATATTTAATAAAATTATTTATAATCATCTAGGGGGGGGGTTAGTTTTTGCATTTTTAGACTACTGGGGGCCCAGTGATTATGAATACAAAATTTAGTTGAGTTTTGTACAAGGGCCAAAATTTTCATTTTTTAATCCTACACCCTTTAATTTTGGCCCCAGAAAAAAAACATTTTAGAAATTATTTTTATAGAGGAGTTTATTTTATAGTATATTTCATTTTTCTTGTTTTTTTTTTTTTTTTTTTTTAGTTTGAAAATATTATAATTTAACCCTTCGTCCACCCCTCTTAATTTTTGGTCGATATGCACCAAAATCCGTTCAGCTCTTAATCTCAATGCACCAAAATTACTTGTGAAATTTTGTTTTGATATTCGAAACAGTTTTTGAGCTAGCTCGTCAACAAAAATTTGTTAACTCACAGACTAACAGACAACTAATTAACAGAATAATAGAATAACAAACTAACAGACATTTTGACAAAACAATTATTATCTCGAAAAATATAATTTTCTCGATGTTCACTTATTAGGGCTTTTTTGTAGCCCAAAATGCCATAGATTCGCCCAATTTTTTTCATCAAAATAGTTTCAGCTGTTTTTTAGATATTTTGAAAAAAAGAATGAAAAAACCACTTTATTCATGCACTTGACCATACCCTGAATGGTAAAGTAAAAATTATAATAATTTCAAAATTACTATTTTTTACAATAGATCAGTGGTTCCTAACCTAGGGGTATTTTCCCACATGTAATTAATTTATTATTTTGACGGTAACTGATTTAATTTTTCTGCTAGTGAGCGAGGCGAGGATGGATATCTTTTTAACAAGGTCTAAAGACACATGGCTTGCTTGGTCATAGGGGTAATGAAACTGCAAAGGTTAGGTACCACTGGTATAATCATTGCTTTGCTCGTGCCAAAACCCATATTTCTTTGTTGCCAGGCCCGAATCTGTTTGTATTTTATATATAATAATATTATAATTCTTTGTTTTAATTATTTTATTTTTTATATTATATGGTCGTATATTTAAATATATTAAAATTGAATAAAATATATTTCAATGCACTAAAACTTGGTGAATAATGTTATGAGTTTTAGTACATTGTCTCCCACGACAAGAGAAGACCGAAAGCGAAAATTCTCCTCTGAATATATTCAAATAAAACAATTAAAATCATTTTTCATATTTTATTTTTTAATGTCATATAAATTTACTTTTATTTATTTATAAATAAAATTATTTATTCAATATTAATAATGTAATTTTGTGGCTTGGGCTCGTAGCGCGAGTCCCTGTGGTCAGCCAGGCCAAGTGCTTTTAGTAGGAATATAATCATTTTATTTTCATTTTAGTTAAATACATATATACTAGTATACTAAATATAAATATCTATACATACAAAATCTTTTCATTTAGAAGTAGTACTTTCGGTTGGGCTATTAGAACTAATGCTTCACTTTCTTCTATGATACCAATAATCATACTTACAGGGCAAGTTTAACCCATTATGTCCTTAGGCAATACAAGTCATGGCGCCCTAAAATTTTTTACTTTACTACACAAGAATTGCAATCATGGATGAAAAAATTGGGTTTTTTTTTGCTTCATTTTTTCTAAATAAAATATCTCAAAAACTTCTGAAACTATGTTGTATGAGATATTAATTATTTTTGTCAAAATGTCTGTTAGGAGATATCTATATTAGTATGTACGTTACCAAATTTTGTGTACGCTTTAGCTCAAAAACTAGTGTGATTATTAAAAGGAAAATTCAAATGTAGTTTTGGTTCATTGAGATTAAGATTGAGTTTAAAAAATTAGATTTCGGTTGAAATCGAACCAAAAATTAAGGCTTGGCGTGGGTTAAAAAAAATATAAAATTTTCAAACTAAAAAAAAACAAAAAAAAAAAAAAAAACAAGAAAAATGAAATTTTCTGTAAAATGAAGCTATAAAAAAAGAGTTATTATTTTTATCGGGAGCAAAAATTGGGAAGGGTGGGGGATTCAGGGATATGTAAAAATTGAGGACACATTTAGTTATTCACCGAGTTTGATCAAACTCATAGAGATTTGATCAAATAACCAATTTAATCTTAAATCTGCGGCATAGAATTTTTGATTAGATACTTTCGCCCTAAAGTTATGCAACCGGTAGGACTCATAGACGTATCATTTATATATCTTATAGGCAATCCTATACAAAGGAACATATGTTAACGAACTCCCTAGTTAACGACTAAATCGATTAATGAACTTTTAATTTGCAAAAAATTTATTTCTGGTAGCGAACCTAATTACAGGCCTGTTTTTGTTCAATTATAGTGTTGTTAGGAGTGTGTGAGTAAATATTGCTTTTCTGAGTGTTTGTATTAAACTATTTTCTTTTTTACTTTACCATACATGTTATGGTCAAGTATTGTAATCGTGCATGAAAAAAGTGTTTTTTTTGCTCTGTTTTTTCAAAATATCTCAAAAACGGCTAAAACTATTTTGATTAAAAACATTGAACAAAATCATGGCGTTTTGGTCTACAAAAAGCCCTAATGAGGGAAAATCGGAAAAATTATGTTTTTCGAGATATTAATTGTTTTGACAATATTTTGTGTACGCTCATAAAACTAGAGTGAATATCAAAACAAAATTTCACATGTAGTGTTGCTGTATTGAGATTAAGAGCTGATTAGATTTTGGTTGAAATCTAACCCAAAATTATAAGATTTTTAAAGTAAAAAAAAAAAAAAAAAAAAAATTAAATTTACTGTAAAATGAACCTAAAATAAAAAACGGAATTATTATTTTTATCGGGAGCCAAACTTGTTGGGGGAGAGGGAGGGGGTACAAAAAATTTCAATAAAGTTCTAGAAGCTTTGATGATTTTACGAAATTTCGCATTTGCACTCTATACGACCTTGTTGCTCAGATGTAAGCACACACAATCTCAAATATAACAGTTGGTCCCAAAAATTTAGACCTGACAATTTAGGGGTAAGTAGATGTTAATAATAAGATCAACATAGAGTTAGAGCAGTGATTCTCAGATTGTGGGGCGCGAAATATTAAAAGGGAAAAGAATGTACAAGAAAAAGGATGTACAAGTCGAAGAAATCTATTGAAACCAATCGATGGGGGGGGGAGGGGGGAGGCGTATGGTAAAGTCAAATGAAGGTCACATCCGTACTAGCAAAGTAGGTTTATAATTTTAGGTAATGCAACTGTAATGTTATGTTTTTATTTTATAAGGGTTATTAGTTATTGACGAGAATTTATAAAACAGAAATAAAACATAATTATTACCTACATAACCTAAAATTATAAAGCTACTTTTATAGTCGGGACCTTAGACCATGAAATATATAGACACGCCCTCTGCTACTCTCCACACAGAGTGAAGTAAGGCCAACATCGCCTACAGATGACGTCACGTTATTGCATAAATATTTTGGTAATATTAATTTAATATTAATATGCGATTATTGGAATCCAAAATAAATAATATAAACTACGATAAATTTATCTCAATGTATAATAATTCCTATAATGGCCATGCTATTTCTGGGTGTTCCTACCTACAGATGACGTCACATTCTCTAGTTGATGTTGGCCTCACCAAATCGACACCAGGGCGTGTCTATATATTTCATGGTCTAAGGTCGGGAGCACATATTTTTTGACTAGGTTATGTTACTAAATATACAAAAAATAATATAAAAATTTGGGCTTTTCCAAATAATTTGCTTAAAAAGTATTTGTTTACTTATACTAGTTAAAAATCTAAAAGGTTAACTAGTATCGTTTATTTAATTGGAATTGTATAAAGTGAGAATTTAAACAGTGAGTTTTGTCGTTCTTTTATTGACGCACTCTTAAGAAGAATGACAATAAACGAATCGGAAATTGTTCATTTATAAACTCTCAACAAATCAAAATAAATAAACAAAAAGTTATCGGAATATTATCCTATTCCAATCCAAAACATATAAAGTCCCTGATGTTTTTTTTCTATTATAATTTTGAATTCGATAAAAACGAACGAAAATAACTTAAGGCATATTTTTCCATTGAATATTTAATATTAGAATGAATCCGCGGGGAATCCTCGGTCGTTTGTAAACAGATTCATCAGATTTCCTTGTTGGTTTATTTATTCAATTGAATGGGGAATCGATTAGAATTCTAAGAGGGAATTTCTTTCTGATCTTTGTTCTTTCCCCCTTTTTCTTAAAAGGATGTCATTTTTATCTATAAAAAATAAAGTTTAAACATTTATTTAGGATGAAAATTTAGTAGTATATGTGGTTCAAGCGGAAGTTTTAGTAACCGGGTATAAAAATCTTATGACACGACTTCGGGTGGCAGGTTTACCTGAACCCGCTATCCTTCCAAAATTAGAGCTTTTTATCAAGGCTTGGAAAATATCACGTATTTTTTTCATGTTGAAGTGCAAATTCATTTATTATGTCCTCTAAATCTAAAGTTTTTGGAAAAAAATTTCAACATGAATTATACATAAATCATAAAGTTTTCGTTTAACATGGAATTAGTTAAATAATTCTTTAAAACAAATTTAGGAAACATTGCTAAAAAATTAAATTAGGTTGGAGTTGGTGGTGTTTTACAAGGAGAAGGATTCTCTAATTTAATTCTTTAAACGACGCAGACAACAGAATACAAGTTAAAATTTAGCTTTGCTAATTATTCTATTTTTTTTATGCCACAAAGAATTTAGTTGGATATAGCATAAAACTTTCCAAGTTATAAATTCAATACAAAAATTGTCAAAATAGCGATCTATTCTCATCTCGTATGAGGAATAACAATTCTAAATTAGATTTTTGACCCTTCGATTATTACTGGTAATCATTACTGAAGAGATGGAGGAATCGACTTAAAATCATAAATAACGATCGATTCTTATCTAATACTAGAGGAATAACCTTATTGCATTCCATTTTTGATGTTTTGACTATTAATGGCAACCTCTACTGAAAACGTGAAAGAATCGACTTAAAATCAAAAAGACTAAATTCTTTTAGGGCAAACAACTCAAGCTGGGCCAAAAAAACGATAACATACATACATCCATACACATCCATCCGCACGCACTAAATGAAAAAAATCGCACTTTTGGCCTCTCAACGAGACCCCAAGTAATTTTGGCAAAACTGTCACGTGCTCAAATTCAGCCTAATTGAATACTACAATTTGTGAGTTTAATTGAGTCCGTATATTTTCCAACTGTCTTTACCTGAGGATCACACGATGCACTTGCCTCGAGACCGATTACAATACACTCACGTGAGATTGGGTGAGATTCGGCTCGACCCCCCCCCCCTAAACCCCTCTCATAATTAAAGGACGCTCCCTAACTGAAATATGAAATAGAGGAGTTGATTTTTCAGTATTAGTAGGTTCCTTATAAATTTATTTTTTAAAAGGTTGTCCTTGTTTACATGCTCGTTTGAAATTTGAAAATTTTAAAAAACTTTCTTAGCAGCCATTTACATCTTAAAGTAATCTACCTAGAAAATATCAAGATATTAGCACAAAGTTATTTCGGAAAATCGTGATATCTTAAAATGAAATCATGTTTAATTAATAATGTAAAGGGTGTGTAGTTTCACAGTGAATGAAATAAAACTCAAAGACAAAACTGTTTTAACCTGTAAACTCCTGATGATGGACTAATAATCCGAAATATATTGAGTTTGTATAAACCTCTTTGAGATTTATTTCATTCATTGTCTTTACTTTTATTTTATTAATTAATATCATGCTCACCTAAAACCACACCACTTTCTCTAAGTAAAAAAAGAAATCATGTTTGATAAATTTTGGATTTTGGGGTCTTTTCTAACATAATATTCCTACAGGATCGTATAGATAAACGTGATTCAGTTTTAATTCTACACATCTCTTGTATTTATACATACTTGGGTTCTAAAATTAATATATTAATATCCTTGAAATGAAAATTTTACCATTGTCTTTCCAAAATATGATACCATCTCTCTTGGAGAGACTTTTGAAATAGTAGTTTTAACGATAAACTATGGTGTTATCTAATTTGAAGAAAAAAAGAATGGACAGTTTCGCAATGAGATGGGTCGATCAATGATTTAACTTAAAAAGTTTCACAAGTTTCAAAAAAGTAGTAGGATATATATTTTGACAAACTCTACTCAAAGTAAGAAGCTTAATTAATGAATGATTCAATGGTAATTTGGGCAAATACGAATTTGAGGTTAAAAACAGAGCCCATGGCATCATTCATTTATTTCCATTGCTTATAAAAGGGAGGTTGCTATGTATATGCGCAAATGAGTAAGTGAAATCATTTGTTTTACTTACACGGGTCTTAATGAATTGATGGATCTCTAAATTCAAATTCGTGTTTTTGAGGCCATCAATACCATAGTTAAAACAAAATAATACAAAGATAGAAATTAAATATGCAGAGAACACAGCATGAGCATGTATTTTGAAAGATTTCTATACAGCCTTGGGAGGAAATCTCTTTCGTCTTGTGTCTGTTTTTCCTAACAATAGGTATATTATTCAATTTTATACTTTAAATACAAAAGAACATCTTATATAACGACCGCTAGCTGGATTACAGCTGGTGATATTGATTATTATTATTATTTTGTTTTTGTGTCTATGTTACCTGATATCTTCGCCAATTGTTAACCGATTTTGATGATTTTTGCATTGGGTTCAGTATAGTTTCCGAATGGTCCCGTTATTACTTTAGCCAATGCGAAGCATGGGGAAAGTATTGTAATCGGTCTCGAGGCAAGCGTGGCTTCAAAGGTCCTCAGGTAAAGACTACGGAACTCATGGACTCAATTAAAGTCACAAATTGTAGTATTCAATTAGGTTGAATTTGAGCACGTGACAGTTTTGCCAAAAATTGCATGTGGTCTCGTTGAGAGACAAGTGCGATTTTTTCATTTAGTGCGTGCGGATGTATGTA